>JAVCKZ010098211.1:0-11155 GCA_034780755.1 Lepetodrilus elevatus | reverse complement strand
TAGTAGTAGTAGTAGTAGTAGTAGTAGTAGTAGTAGTAGTAGTAGTAGTAGTAGTAGTAGTAGTAGTAGTATGCGTTCATTGAACGTGGCGTTAAATTAGCATAGCTATGAATTTAGATAGCCTAGCATGAAATTTGTTTAATTCTTTTCATTGTGGTTGATTCATATAAAGGCTGTATAATTACACGTCTCAAATCACATGTCTGCTTATATTAATAGCCGTATATTGATATATATATGTCAGGGTTTTGTTGTGTTTTTTTTTATATATAATCAAAAACTAAAACTGTAACGTGCATGTACAAACAAAAACATGCTAAAATGTAATGTACATTTTAATTATCATAACTATGGAACGATTAAAAGTCAGTATATAATATTATGTTCAGATTTTATTTTCAATTTTGTTATAATATTAAATGATAATATTCAGTATCAGTTTCTTCAGGAAGCACCTTGAGACTATCTACACATTTGAAACTAAATATACCAACAATTAGATACGGAATTGAGTGCATGTGTGTTTAAGTCTTCAGATCATACAGCCGTATCAATATTTGATATGGTTTTCTCCATATCAAGTTGCAAGTAATTTGCTATCTACAAGCCAGCCAGCTATATCAAATAATTCACAGTATTGTGATAACCTTTTATTCTTAAGAGACGGGCGGAAGATTTGCAGGTTTCATAAAGCCATCCAATTTGCTAAATCCATTAAGATTAATTTCTTTTTAAGAGACTAGTCATTTGATACGTGGCTGGCCAAATCGTTTTATTCTCATAGTTATTCCAGCAGACATTTGCTGATTGTTCCACTCTGACCATTCAATTTGCCAGATCTAGTAATTTATCCTATAGACGTGGAAAAATAACTGCTTTCATTCAAAATGGCCATTGTATTTGACAAGCCAGTATCACGTGACTGGTCGGGTGTCATCATTGACAAGCAAGTGAAATTGACAACATATTTCATTCGGCGATTTTCCTTTGACAGTTTCGCCGTTTACTTGAGACACTGCCCCGTGACAAATGAATTTAAATGATTGACTGTAATGGATAGAAAAGCTGGTCAGACTCCCTGACCAATAAAATCTATTTCACAAACCCGGAGAAATTAATGACCAGCTCGGACCACACGATGTTGTAGTATTAATACACATCTCATGCTCCGCGTATTTTCCGCACCGGCGACCATATTGAATTCCCCTTCCTTCCCCTTAATACGTCTTGTAGAGAATCAATGGAAGCTTTAACGTTTCATTGCGTCTATCATAGCCGAATATCAACTTCTTCGGAATACCCCAGTCATCAAACCATCATAAACCCCGCGCTTCATTTCGAGGGGAAAAAATAAATAAAGCGATTTATTTATTTTACAGTCCGATCCGGCTCTCTCGGAATATTGACAATGTCTGTAATAGGGTTGCAAGGTTCCGTCCAATTCTCGAAATCTCGTTTCGTGGAAGTAATGAGGTTATTATATTACAACTGCAGGACTCGGGGACTGAATTAGTTGCCGATGCTATTTTCTGGCGCTGTAATAACTATTTAATAGTTGTCGCTATGAGCGGATAAGGGTATAATAGTTATCCTTTGTTTGATGTAGACATAGGGGAGAAAAATACTATACAATCCGTTTTCTTTCTTGTCATTCCAACTTTTGATGGCTAACACAAAATGGCCCGGAGTCGTATTTCGTTTTAAATTGAGTCACATAAATACAAAAGATGTAATTATTTCAAACATAACAAAGGTATAATTAAACATATACATGGAATTAGGTTCTGAATTGCTTACATGACAAACGAAAGGACAAAAGCTTTCTTGTGCGTATCTTTTTAAATAGACTTCCTGTCATTGTATAATTAGTTTACATTCTAAGCTAAATAAAATGCACGGTCGCGTCATTATAATAGTAATATATCTAATATCTTATAACATTACTGTTTGATGATGCATTGAAAGTCATATTTGCTACTGTTTTCTAATGGACGGATGCATTATATTGATATAAATACTCGTAATAAAAAAAGTTCATAATTTCACAAATATACTACTAGTATATGATATTATATGTGGCATGTCAATTAGGCGTTCCGATAGCGTCGTTATTTATTACATGGTATGGCAAGGCATTCCAAGTTAGCATTTGGTATGACAAAGGGTTCATATAGTTCTAATTTTGAATGGTACGGTATTCCTATAATGATCATCTCGTATGACAGTGTGTTCAGATAGCGAACATCTATAGTATGACGGTATTCAGATAAATAACATCTGGAATGGTAAGGTATTCCTATAGTTTCCATATGTTATGCCATGTTCAGATTCATGCCGCTTTCTGGATCTCCATCTGACCTTAAAAAGTTATAAGCAATCGCATTTTGGATAGATGCATGAATGGACAGACTACTAAACTATGCCAACGCTTTCGCGAATTCACGAACAGTTGTGAATATACTTAGAAGATTACAGTGTTGTCTGATGTGTTTGATATAGAAAGAGAAATAAAACATTACCAAAATGTCGGATGAAACAAGTAAATTTAACTTTGCAAATTGATAATATGAATTGGTGTTTTTATTTATATGTATATTTAAATTAAGCATACATGCATGTCTATACCGTTATGTTAAATTACAGTAGCAACAAATAGTAAGCATACCCTCTAACAACATGACTCGTGCAATGTAAAAAAAAAACAGGTAAAGGGAAATTCGTGTTTGTTATCTATAAGACTCGTAAGGCATCAAATGATGCCTTCATCTTCACCCATATGAACGCCGATCCCAACTCGCAAATGGTCGCAAGACGTCTGCCGTAACTCCAGCTGAACGATGGCCGGAAGTGCTACAAATTGCCGTGTTGTACACATGCCGGCCACTCCACTTTATCCTGAGTGTGTTTCTCGCGAACACGGTGTTAGATTAAAGCAAATGTGTTGAGCACCATGTTAGCGAGTGTTGGGGGTAATTAGATAAACACCTAGCCTTTCTCTTCAGACGGGGTCCTGCAGGCAGACAACGACTCGGCATGAAGTCCTAGAATTCCGCCTGTCTGTTACAATCAATCAGATCGGCGTAGGGGATGTTCCTTAACTCGGACGGAGGAGGGAGTCATTACGACAATTTGTAAATCCTGGATACGACCGAAGGGCTCCGAATGAGGAAGCGAGGAGAGTATAATTAATCGGATGATCTTCAATAGTACTTGCGTGTCGCTAGATGCACGTTTGGTATGGTGTCATCAGAGGTCGAGAAAGGTCAGATTCCATTTGTAATCTCGAGAAATCTCGTTGTTCGTGGCTTTTAGTGATATACATGGTTGTTGAGGTTTTCCCTCCCACAACAGACATGTCTTTTACGAAATATATTAAATATTGGCTGAAACGGCTTAAAATCGCAAATCGGACATTTCCAAAACAAATGGCACGGTACGGTATACAATCATGATCCTTGGTGCTATAGACGCATGGTCAATTACTATAACTATAACTACTAACTACTATAACTAGGAATAATATAATCTGGCACTATATATATATATATATATATTCTGAACTAAGATTCATTTAAAAAATCAAATAACTATTTATTTGTAATTCCAACAAGCTGATGCTAGAACAATTATAGTAAAAATATGCGATCTTTGAGATGTTTCTAAATGAAGAAGTTCCAGGAGACGAATTGTCTGTAATTTACATAATTTCATGGATTCTGTGTTTCTTGTAAGGTTATGTACGTTGCTGACCAATCATTGAAAGTTAATAATATTTACATCATATAATCCTCCTATTATAGAACAATGGACATCATATCGACCACTGACAAAACGAACGATGATTTCCAGGGTTGTGTAGTTAAGAAACTGCCAAGCACTAAACCATAACGAACACGTGACTCATGCAATTTCAACAGTTAGATTTCATTACCACTAAATGTGTCTGATTGCAAAAGCTGGCGTCCGTACGTTACTTTCGCTTCGCGATCAAATGAACGAAACCGAGATGAAAGGAACGAAAATTAACAAAATAACAACAAAATCAACTGCATAAACAGAATCCTTACTCATTTAACTCCTTACGTACATTCACAGAATAATTTGCAATCTGTAGAACAGGAAGGGGGAACCTTTGTTATTTTGTCTGTTGAAACCATTTGCCAGAACTTACGAGTTGCACTACGCTGCACCGTTACATTACACGAAACCATCTTAATTTGCAACACGAGAGGCAAAAAACAAACTGCAGATTATTTTTCATTACTTTCTAGAAACATAGATTTTTTTTAAATAAACCAGGGTACAGTTTCTGAATCCAGTCTAGTATAGGACCGCTCAAAGCTCAAAGACTGCTTTCTCAATTGACGCTGAAAAAAATATGAAATAGCATTTCGTTGGTTACGTCCCCTAGAGGGATTTCATCCAAAGAATGTTTACATAATTAGCGGAGGTTAAGAAAACTGATGATTTTCACATTTTCTCATAATCTCGCTGCTAATGTTTACTGATGGAACAAATGAAGCTTTGCTTAGACGTTAGATGCTGAAAGGAAAACGTTTGTATTGAAAAAAAATGGAAAAACTGAAGTACGAAATGCCAACAGATTTATGGCAGTCGTAAACAAGATCAAGTTGACAAATACGTTTTTGGTTTACCCTCTGACAGAAAAATTAATTTGTCTGTTTCAATTAATTTGTCTGTGGGTTTTGTAGAGATAGTGGAAGGTAATAGGGGGTCTTTAGGTGACGTATGAGATTTTACCTAAAATTAATGTATTTATAGCTGATATCGCACTCGTCCTACGACCTCGCTTTACGTCTCAAATTACAATGCTCTTGGTTGTTGGATTTATATATTTTTAAATTATTTTTTTTAACGAGACAACGCATTTTAAAGTTTTAGCCAGTGTGGATTGTCTGTTTAGCAAATCAAAACATTAAACGTACTCAAAATACCTCGTAGTTTTATTGTAGCCGTGCTAGGAAATCGATCCAGTCGGAGTCTTAAATAACGTAAGGTCATCTCACTGCTGAAATTACTCTTCTTATATAAGAAAAAATTAATCAGTTGATAATTACATATACACGTTTATTGTTTGTCTTTAATTAGTGGTATCATTACAGCTGTGCTAATGTTTTGTCATTTACTAATAATAGAATAGAAATTTCATAAACACTAATTCAAAATTACTTCGCAGTGGGCAAGTAATTATTTCTCCGTGACCCTTGTGATCACGGGGTCGTAAATCCAGAATCATGTACATTCAGAGTTTTTTTATGTTTATTTTTTATATTTACATTCATATTATTCATCTGCCATCAGATAATAATTAAGACTTGAGAGGTATAGAATGAAAAACCCCAGCACGTCGCAGTCAATTAAGTATTCTCGTATCGAAACGAACAACATTTAATCTGTTACGTTTCTTTTTGAAAAATAATAATTTATTATCTTTCGTGATGTCATAAATATTAGAGAAATGACGAGAGAATACGTTGGGGATAATAGTAACGCAACAATATTACTATCTTCTCATATTTTGTTTTACGTTTTAATCTAAAAAATTATAAATGAAAATATATATCTACGATAATTAAAATGTATGCCGGGTTTGTTTTCATGAACATATTAAAGTGTATCTTAACCACGTGGTGAAGATTGCCGGGATAGTAATATTTCATTCAAGAGATGAATTGGATCTCAGCGCTCTCAATAATAGAAGAATTACCTTCCCGACATCGCGCATGCGCAGCATCAGCTCAGGAAGTGAGATGTCTCCGAAACTTTTAAAGTCAAAATTCTTCCATTGTAAATTCATAAGCAATATTATATATGCCGTATGCTCCTTTATCATTGTATTACTAGTATGTCATTGGTGATCTATTATAAAATGTACATCCAGTGTGAAATTAAATGAAATATTTGCATAATTGTTTGCAATTAGTTCTGTACAATATGCATGCATGGTTCATCTGCATTCGCTCTATAACAATCACGGTGCGATTACAAATCTCACGAATCCAATTGATCAATGTCTGGCATCCTGTAATTCCGTTAAAATAGAATTAACATTGAAATCAACATTTATTTACTTATCTATTTTTTATTATTATTTAAAATCATTATATATTATAAACTTCTGTATAGTTATTTTGGTATACCATTTTAGCTCCGTCTTAAATGTCATGAAATGGAATATATCATGTTACAGACAACACCTTTCTCTTCGAAAAAGGATTCATTGGTGTGTTTTTACACGTAACTGAATAACAAATACCATGAACTGTACATTTTAAAACAACGTATCTCCGCTTAAACTTGAAAAATCACCCTTCGTCTCTGGATAACACAATAACCGTGTCTCTACCATCGAACGTTTTTCAAATTTGAAGGCATAATTCTTAAAGGTCTCCCGTCCCGACCTATGATTATTGTTTCAATATTGTCGGGGATTTGTTTTCGGTGTTCTCGTTTGTCATGATTAGTAGGAGTATGTCTGTGGTAATTATGTAACACGGTTTACCTCCCACCTAGATAACACGGACCTAACCCGACGAGGTACACCCTGTCATGTGAAATACGCTGCTAAATATTACACTCCATGATGAAATGCATGTGTCTTGCTTACAGGAGAGATGTACATAGGGGGTCATTGCTTAAGGGCACAGGTAATTTATAAATATTGCGGGAAGAGGGTGGTCTAATGCGGTTGTTACCCTGGAGTTGTGTATCTTGTACACAGCACGTGTAATGTGTGTGTGTGTGTGTGTGTGTGTGTGTGTGTGCGCGCGCGTGTGTGTGTGTGTGTGTGTGTGTGTGAGTGAGGGAGAGAGAGGGGGAGAGAGAGAAATATAGGGGTGGAGAGAGGGAGAGAGATGGAGGGAGAGAGAGAGAGAGAGAGGGGAGAGGGAAGTAGAGAGATACTTTTTTGTTTGAACATTTTATTCACAATGAAAATGATTACCTGAATATAATATACCAACAATAGCATTCATTGCTGATCTGATGACCTCTTGAAGACAACATCCGGTTCGGCAATACCTCAGACTGGTATTGATTGGCTAGTGCTGCCTGATACTTTGGTCCGATACTTTCACCAAGAAAGGAAAGCAGACACGTAAGAGCACACAAGAGACAGAGACGAGTGGTACCATACTCTCTCAATGACAGTTTACTTTTTTATATTACCATTCGTATTCTTGAACGTACGACCTAGAGGAATGGGTTGCCGTTGTCAGGATACATTACGCTGGCATTTACTACAATAATAATTTCTTCAAGGTTGCCTCTTTGTGAACATATAATAATAATGTGACCATTTATATTGCGCCAAATCCATGCTTCAGAAGCATGCTCATAGCGTTATAATATTACGTTATAATGTGCACTCAGTGCATCTGCTCAATTCCCTGGGGAGTATACAAGTATTGTGTGTGTGTGTGTGTGTGTGTGTATGTGCGTATGTGCGTGTGTGTGTGCGTGTGTGTGCGTGTGTGTGTGTGTGTGTGTGTGTGTGTGTGTGTGTGTGTGTGTTTGTGTTTTCCTCTTTCCTCTTAGCTTCTGAAGATGTTTATGTACTTCTTTTAACCAAATGTACATGGGCATAACAATGGAATTAAAAGACAGCATGGGCCTATTTTACACACGTAATGAAAAGGCTAGGCTTTCAAGTACGATTCGCTCATCAGATACCACACATGTATATCTTGAAATTGTTTTGTGTGAGATGTCACCGTGAGACGGAACACAGTTACTCCGAGCATGGAGGTAGGCGGCACGTACAGAGTAGACTTCCCAAGGAAGCCCAGTTCTGTGCAATGTCTGCCGCGATCTACGATGTCTGCCGCACGTTATCTGATCTGGAATTAATTCACCATTTGTTGTTCTTCCTCACTTAGAGAAAACAAACGGAACGGAGTTAAATAAATCAAAATCTAACAACAAACACGTGGTGGGATATGTATCTGGAGCCTCTCGACACGCGAGTAGAGTCTAGCGAGCGAGTTGAGTAGTGTACCCCGCGCGCCATCTACAGTTCCGGTTTGTTTGGTTCGTCACTTGGTTTTGTCAAATCAGATTACCTTTAGCTTGACGTTGTCAATTTTCTTCTGGGTGGCAGCGCCAGTGTAAAGCACGTGTTCGTCTATACAATATAAAGCTAAAAATGTGTCTGACATCTGGAGCCGTGAGGTTTTCTACGACTGGAATGTCAATGTGTTTTGAGAACTATTTAGTAACAGTTCTTGGATGCGCGTGATTTGTTTGAACGCAGTCATTGTACGCCATTAAACCGCTCGTCGTGTACGTATGCATTTGTCTCGAGAAGAAAAACTTTAAAAACGTCTGCAATTAACTTGCCGTGTTCTTGAATGTACAAGGCTTGCCAACACAGTTGCTTGGGCTTCCAGGCGCTTTCGCAGAAATATAGGTTTAAAGATAACTTCATATGGAAATTGTACTTCCAGTGCGGCAGCTGCACGATTCAGACTGTTTCAAGTTAGCCACGTTCTACACGGTTACGGTTTTATTCGTGCTTAGATGTTGAAAATTTACTAAACAGTCCCCTACACTTCGTCACAGAAGAACATACTTGCAGCTGGTTCTCAGTAAAACTAGGCAATATTTTACACCGATTAAGAATACGGCGATGCTTCTAGGTTATGATATTCACTTAACCCTCTCCATGCCGAAGGCAACCGTTCATGCCCTAATGAGCAGTGCTTTTGCCTAATTCATCAGGGAGAGGGTTAATACATATTTCTCAGTATAATGGTGTGCGGAATATATGTAACAGCATGCACACATAATTACTAGAATATAAATTTATTATTATATTTTAAGGGTATCGGGGTTTTGTCAGGTTTATAGGAAAGCATGTGTAGTTAGATTATGTTTCATGTTGAAACATCATGGTTACTTAAAACAGGGTTAGAAGTTCCCACTCGCTCGGCGGTCCGATCCATTTCTCCTAATGTTAAAGGTATTCTAAGGGTTAGTAGAAAGTTCATGTTTTATTATTTATATAATTATTCAGGTGAGTACGTTTAAAAGTTAAGTTATAACCATATTAAAACTTAGGTGCACACTATATGGGCAATACGTATAGTGTTATATTTGGCACGGTTGCAATTACCGCTGGACCAAATATTTAAAATTAGTGAATAATATTGTGAATTTAAACATAAATATATAAGTATTGAACGTCTTCAACCACCTTAATGTAGGCCTAAGCCTTATTTTAAATTCTGATCGCCTATCTTGCGACCGAGTGCGAATTAAAAATATTCCAGCAATAAAAAAATATATGTGCACATTTTATTAGGAACGTAAATCACGTACAGAGACCGTATAAAATATGAATGGCCTTTGATGAAATGTAGAAAAGTGCAACCAACAGAACAGCTGTGACTACCATACGGTCACGTGATTGACTCCTGTCAATCAACGGGACCCATCCACTGTTTATCTCTGCGAAATGTTTGAATAAATACAACTAGGGCATAATTATCATATAACAAACAGTTGAGGTCAGATTTGGAGGAAATAACGGTTTGGAAGGAAATAAATATGATCTATTTTTGTTCGAAGATGTCGCGGAAGGGCGTGAGATATGCTCGGTGAAAGACGCATCACATGCCGCTGTGAAAGGAGACATAACGTGTATCAACATCTGGCAGATTATCAAGCACGCAGAAATTATCTTTATATGATCTACAAGTGTTTCGTCTCATTACAAGTTCCATTATGACGATTTTCAAACATCTGTTTTACGTATCCTTCCGCTATCTCCGCCATCATTGTTTATTTTACAGCGCGTGCGCACTTCCGAGTCCCTTTTTCGTCACTCATCGGACGGTGTGGCTGTAAACACGAGGGGGATCCACTAATATAAAAGTTTTTTCCCTCATAATTTACCCTAATATACACAACCATCTCCGCCTTTCAGCTGTACTTTCTCGTTGATTTATCTCTCCGCGAAGAGAAGGAGTCCAGCGAAATACGCCGCACTATATTTTGCGGTTCTGCGCGGAGGTAAATTTACAATTCTATTCCTACAGCTGGAGAACTATAAATTTGCTATTCCTCCCTCTGAGTTCTCATTACCGTTGCAATTATACTCAATTCTCCTTTCTAAGTATTTATATCGTTCCAAATGTCCTCGTTCTACCTTTTCCCCTGTATTAAGCTTCTGATAACCACGAGATTTATTTCCGATTCCAATGCTGATGGAGGAAGAACGATGCATTTTCAGATTTGCACGTGATATATCATTTTAGCTAGTTCCAAACTGTCGCATGTGCTGGTATATATACATTGTTTTATCTTTTACTTGACAATTAAATCTAATTATAATTCATTTGGGCGTTTGTGAAATATAGTCTAAAGCAAGTAAATAAACATAAGTAACTATAGTTTGTTTGGATTTTCTTTTTTACATTTTTATTGACTTACAAATACCATGAAATTGGGTAAAGCTAATACATATAAATTTAGTTTCGTATTGATAAAGATTCGGAGTGGTTGGTTTAATTTGGGTTTAGAACCGCTTGTACCAATACACACCATTTGTAGATTAGTAATCTATGTAGCTATATAGTTAACGGCATTCTTTTCAGCAAGCAAATAGATGAAACCATACGATAACTTTTGGAGAGAACGACAATTTTCATTGCTTTCTTTACGTTGATGTTACTTACGTGCACGTCACGTGACCTCCAATCCTGCTTTGAATGCAAATCTTTATATGAATCTAAACTTTCATAAAATAAGTATTCTATTCAAACTTTGCAGCCATAATTTTTCTATATTTTATTATCTGGGTTATGTCGGAAATGTTGGATACTGGTATCATCTTATGAACAATGTATGGAGCTATTTTTGTTGGCACAATATAAAATCACCATTTTAATCTTGATTGAAACATTAGCCATCTGTCTAGATCTGATGCTTTCTGAATTTTATACAGACCAGATAATAGAAATGATGGACATCGATTTCAACATGAAAAACATATAGAGCTAATTTTGAAATATACTCAAATATAATAACATTACTATTTTACCTTGATGGAAACAATATATTAGTCTGTGTCACACCTTGTTCTCACCCAAAAACTCCTATTGAAAATATTCCCCTATATCAGTTAAGCAAGTCT
>JAVCKZ010098200.1:0-11156 GCA_034780755.1 Lepetodrilus elevatus | reverse complement strand
CGTGCAGCATTAGTTTCCATATCTACTGCACTATTAATTTAAGAGCGAATTATTGCATTACATTGCTGCAGGAATCTTTCACCCATACCAATGACATTACATTTAAGATAACTGCATTAAAACGAATTTAGGTAGTATTAAACATTTAGGCAACAAGACTTGTATATTTAGACACAGCATGCAAACCATCTCTATTCTTTTCCAATAATCTTTCTGCCCGATCAAACAAAAACATTTTGTAATCCAAGCATGCACAGAGAAACATGCCTCGTTCCATGCATTGGCAACAACAAACAGACAAAGCACAAATGAAGCCATAATTCAACTTGTCTTGACAATTAACAGCCATCCTATGCAAGGCGGAGGCTCACCCAGTATGGTCATGCACAAAGCCATAGCGGACGGAGATTAAGAATTAAAGGCCTGCCCACCTTTACGAGATAGATTCATGCGACGAAGGGATTAAGTTCTCTACGGATACCCGTGTTCAACTGGTGCTTAAAATACACACGTATCGTTTGACACTCTTCAGAGAGGTTAGAGGGGATCAAAATGTTGCCATGTTTCACCGAGGATCATCTTTAGCTCAATGGATCTACGCGCTGCAGTTTCAGTAGTGTGTCTTACTATTCATGGGTCGTAATGGCCCGAATGTGAAGTACCTAGGCATAGTTTCTCCAAGCTATCGCGTCTGCTATGAGACCATAGCGCTCTCGTAAGAGATCGCTTTACGAGAGCGCTACGAGAGTTCTAATAGTCTCGTAGTAGATACAAGAGTTTCATGAAAGCGTAATGTGCTCTATATTCTTTACACAATTTACACCAATGTAAAAAGCCTTGTAAATTATCCAAACGAGTTCATACAAGATGTTAGTGTAAGATATTAGTGGTAAATTAGTTTTGATATTTGAGTTGTTTACATGGTTACAGATTGTAGCTACTATTTTGCACAAATTAGTCATATTGCCATGTTTAGTATATTTTAATGCAATTCAACCTGATACGTGTTCCATTATCAAGAAGCAACCAGCATTAGTACATACAATATATTGATAAAACAAAGATAATTTAAAGTAACTTAACAGTGTCGTAATCATCTCAAATCTCTTATTCCTACCATTTCGAACCTAAACTGATTCATACCACTTCAATATTACGTAATTAAACCATCCCAACCCTAAATAATGTATACATACCCTATAAACCTCAGTACCTTTTACATTAGCTTAACACCCCAAATCTCAATAACCAATTCCTACTAGCAAAATAATCAAACTAATCAATAACTGATTCCTACCACTCCAAATTAGAACAGACCAGCTGACAGCTTCAATAAGTAATCACTACTGTCAATAACTGGAGCCCTAATACGTCTCCTTTAGCATGTGCATTGCTTAGATGCAGTTCTAATTAGTATATATAAATATACAAGACTGATCAAACAAACACACACACATATATACACAGGTCTTAGTAGTTTCAGTTGGTTAGCATTACATGTGCACCGCAAACATCGTCTCTACCTCAAACCATTTCTCTGTCTATGAATCAACACTACAAAGGAAAATGGCTACTTTAATATTCCTGGTCAATTGTAATGTATTTGGATTAGATGAACCACAGATAATCTAGATTAAAAAGGAATTTCTCTTAGTTTGTAATTACATGTACAACACATCCAAATCCTTCAGAGGATTTCAATATTGCTAGAAAGTGTGGAAATGTCTAATGGATAATATGAATTTGATATCTAATCAAGACGGGAGATGAAATTTAATTCCTGAACTGTAACAATTGCAAAATGATAATTAAAGTAATAGAAATGATAATTAAAGTAGCATTCATCAAAGTTTTCTGGCCGTCAACGGAGGCCAGATGAGCTTGTGAACCGTGTGAACAAAAGTGGCTAAATTAAAATGACATTTGGCCACTTTTGTGTAAAGTTGCTGAAACAGAAAAGGACTTGGAACTGGAACCAGAATAGCCCACAGGAGATGGACAACAGGGACAACGGAGACAACGGACAACAGGGAAGGGAAATCAGCTACACAATGGACATTCTACGCAAGCAGGACAGTGGAAGTTACAACAGCCATTTGTTACAACATCTATAGAGTTAACTGTAACCACGGGAGCCATTTCACGAACCATCCATAGGCTTATAGCAGTACAAACAGTTTTGTATTGCAGATATAATCCAAGAAATGGAATATACAATTCGCGAGCGTAGTTGATGGAAATAAAAGCCTATGGAAAATATCTTGTGAAATGGTTCCTTGAGCAGAAATGATTATAAGTGGAATACTTTGATACATTTTATTGTAACTTACTAATAAATAGGTCAACTGGACCCACAGCTGGGGCTATACATAGCTAGCATGTCGGACTATTGCTGAAATATGTAGATAATGTTAATAAAGGAGGGGAAAATAAAATTTAAAACGTAGCATTAAACGTAACAGTAGCATTAAACGTAACAGTAAAACATAACATTAGACAGATATTTAAAAGCTTGATTAAAATGCACACTGTTAACTTGAAATTAATGTTTTCCATTTCAGAAAATGTTACATAGCAAACTCGTGTTTCTTGTGAGATGTTGAAGAATTCGACTATAGCATGCCAATACATGCGGTGCAATTGCAGAAAACAAACTCATACATTTAACATGGCGCGGGTGATTGATTTTTCACTACGGTTTCTTTTGAAGGTTGCCACCATGCAGCGAACCATAATTAATGTTCATTAGTATCTACTGTTAATAAGAGAATCTATGGACACACAGTAATAAAAAGGCAGTGTATTCCTTATGCGTAATTTCATGAACAATCAAACGAGATACGAACAGACTCCTAAAATTAATTCATGAAATATTAATCCAACTAAATGAAGTATTGATGACGGCTCCCAATTTAATTATATCTGCAGTGAAAGGAAGCCTGTCTGACTATTCTGCATGAGCAAGTTCAAACCACTTTACTTAGTTAGCGAGTTGGTAAGGGTCACATGTCAATCACATGATCCGCTGGTGATTATTCCTTAATTATCTATTCTTCGCAGTGGTCACTTCAGCCGTAATCATCACTGGCCCATTTCCCCGGCAGCCAGCACCGACAGTTGGGATTAATTAAATTAACATTCAAATCAAAAGAACGGCAGACTATTTTATTCAAATATTCAACGTATAAAGTACGAGAAAGTTCACATCTACATTTTCCACATTTGTTCAACTACTACAAATTTGACTAGGGATTTGACTGTATTGAAGTCATGCAAAAGTGCTAATTTACCACAACATGAAACTATATATATATATATCTCTATCATGCCAGTCATATATAAAAAATATCACAATACGTGAACTATTGGGTCCATCAAAAGCATTCTCTGGGAATTCTACAAAGTTAGGCACGTTTCAAATTACATGCTTTTGTTAGTATAAGAAACCATTTTAGTGTTAACGAAATTCCAAAGAAAAACTGAAAACGTATCTGGATAGCTACTTGCCTCTTTGAACGTGTGAACAGTGTTACGAGTTTGGGTTCAACGTGCACAACTATGGAAGGCCAATGGTATGCCAATGGTATGTCGGGCCAGTGCTTGCAATACGTACCACTATCACTGTTATGTGGAACCGCTGATCCCCTATTGCTCTGGGAGTCTTCCTCACTACACCCGCGCCCGCTGTCCGTCTCAGCTCCCTGGGACAACTCACTGGTTACGTCGTCACCTTTCTTGGCCTGAAACAGGAAGAACAGAATATGAGGTTATACTTCCTAGCTCATCAAGGGTTAAGCGAGTTCCACGGTCGGGTTCCAGAGTTGAACACATTTAGGATCAATTTTAAATATTGAAAATATCATGCTCTATCATTATTATGAAATTAATAGATACAATGGCATCTGACCTAATATTGTGTGCATATTCATAGTTTGATTGCATGCAGTAGTTTGTAGGTCAAACTTCATTCTGCAAAAAAAATACAATCCTAATAATAATTCACAAAAATTACTACGATATATGTTCTTGCAACAAGCTGAAATTTGGCATAGCGTTTTTATGCAAACAGATTGCTCTATTAGCTTTGTTCAAGGGTGTCAATGGAACCAGAATTAGTTGCCTGTATAATACAAATTAGTCCCAGACTGTTTTGTCAAGACATTAATACTGTGTGACATAATCTGGTTACATTCTAAGTGCATATTTGCCAAGTATTATCCGTTTACATCTAAGTGAATATGTGTCAAACATTTTTAGGGTGCAAATTATAGGAAATAGGATTAGATCGATAAATTTATTTATCTAGACGACACTAATTTTTCGCTATTTATCACTCGATCATCGCCCACCTCGGTTTCTGATAGCCAGTGTGCCGTTTCACTGGTGTTTTCCACAATTCTCTCTGAGGCTAATCTATGTATGTCTCTCTTTTTCTCCGCGTAATGGGCCAGCTTCAGATTGGTGTTTTCAGGCGTGTGTGTGTTGTTGGTTAGCACAGAGCTGCAGGCTTGCGGATTCTGCAAGATCAAGTATTGAAAATACCCGTTAATTTCTTAATACTGACTGGCATGGTCTCAAATTGTTATACGGGTGTCAGTTGGACCTACTAAAGTATAGGCCGACTATGGATTAGTGGGGAATAGTGCTTTGTAAGGTTTGTCTGGCCAATAGGTAATTGGTATATGTGCACTTTTAAAGAGTGAGTGAGTGAGCGAGTGAGTGAATATGGAGTTTAACGTCGCTGCATGAATCTTTCACCCATTTGCGACAAACATTTTTATGGATTAATGAAACATTCCTGAATAAGAAATCAGTCAGTTTTATTTTAATCTTGTATGAACTTTTTGGTAATAAAATATCATTACATTGTCCTTTTGGTATTACATGATTTATTTTATTTTATTTTAGATTGTATTCCTGATGAATGAACTATGAAAAAAATTATTACTCCCAATTTACAAATAGAAATGTCTGCAAAAATGTTAAAACATTAAACTGTAAGTGTAATGACTCATTTCTCCACCTCAAATAATTTATTAAGAAATATAGATAAATGGAGATCAGATTCCCCTCCACGTCTACGTGCTCAAGAAATGTCAGCAACAATTTTACGCCATGATGGAAATGGAAGCTGAAATGAGGCATCAAACGAAGCGCATAGTCTATAATGGGAATTGAGGTATGTTTCATCACCAGAAGTTGACAATCCAAGAAGCATTACAATTGTCTGATGTATTCGTTTATTCTGCCGGCAATCGAGGAATCCATTTATCTCGAAATTAATCTCATCATGGTCATTTGACCTCTACTATCAACATTGATACACAAGCATTAACATTGGCATGATGAAATATTAATTTTAATGATAAAGATTAGGTGCTCTGACATTTCTGGCTAAGATAGCAAGTATTTGTACCTTGGGAGGTTTAAAATTTACATTAACAAATAAAAACAAGGAAAGATAATTGTTTGTGCTAAAATTTCAAATTTATACCTAGTAGCAAGAATAGTATTATTCTTGAATTCCCTGACCACTTCTTTACTGGTTATTTATTGCATTACATATACAAGAAAAAAAATAATGATTTTATTTTAGTAAAAACATTCAAGAATAATAATCAATACTTGTTAGGAAACATTAGAAGAAATGAGATTGTGGCAAGACTTGTTTTCGGTGCAACTGAAATATGAGCAATAACTAATCAGTATGCACACAGCCATCGCCACCACCATTCCACTCACCAAATCTATTTCCAACAGTTCCCAAGTGGGATTCGAACTCGGGGGATAATTTGACACTGAATGAAAAGTATTGATAATTGAAAGTGCGCATCTGATCGATTGTATTCCTGACCCTCTATTTAACCAGCCCTGCATTAAACTGATGTGTTCTTGAGCCAAGTGCCAGTGATACATTTACTGGAGCAAATTCTTCATGAATAATAGCAAAGTAAACTACTTGCATCTATATAAAATAGGAATACTCCATCAGACCTAAAAACGTGTATTTAGTTCTTATCGCCATAGTTTGTGCGAACAATTAGCCATCGCGATCAACAAAAATCCTATTATCTTCATCGAGGTGGGGGTTTTGAGACGTGGATCGATCATTATAGCTTTAAAACAATTACCCACTGGATCCATTACATCAATGTGAAGAGGAAGTAATTATAACAAGATGTGGGAGCACTACAGTTAGTGACATACTTTCACACTTGCCAGATTATCTTCTACAGACAATGAGCTTTGTACAAATCAGTATCATCCCCTGGACTTCGCATCTGGATGAATGTTACACCTTTGTTTTGTTTGAGTATGATTTACCTTCAAATCCACCACCGACGAATCATACAGAAAGTTGTTTGTCCAAAAGAACCCACCACTGTTTGCAGACATTTTGCCTTCAAACCAGCACCAACGGTTTGTCACATACGTTTGTGTGCATGACAGACAGCGGTCAATATTTACTAAATGTTAACTTCCAGCCAGAGTTTAAACTCAAAATTTGGAGCAATTATATGATGGAGGGGTCTAAGGGGATACAACATCTCTACAAACATTGGGCTGCTTGGAAAGAAATGCCGCGTTAAGTCTGTACACAAGCTGACATTCAGTGCGTTTCTGTCCGGTTGGTTTTACGCGTGGATTCTTTTGATGCCACCATTACAAGGTTTTTCGCAGGTAGCTAAATTTGAAGTTGTGATTTTTCTTCATGAAAACAGATCAACTTGATGGGATGCGAAAACTGACCATTTGACATTAAACCTCAATATTCGCTAAAAATAAAATAAATTAAATTAAATTAAAATAATTACAGCAAGAGGCTTGGGAAGAAATTGAATTTAGAAAAACTAGATGTTAAATTTGCTTTATGAAATGTACAGCAAACATTGACATTTCCTGCTCAATAGAAAGTAATACAATAATGTTTACTGCCTCATGTCATCAGATACAATAAATAAACCTTTAATTACTCATATGAATGGGTTGTCAATTTTCATCCTTGAAAATTGATACCATCCTTAGTTATACTGGTCATGTATAACAAACAGACAAAAACAACGGATAAAATTCCAAGACAAAATTAATTAATTGTATTTTTGGTGTGTGAAAAAGTTCACTTCCAATCAGTTTGTTTCCAATTCATTTTCACTAGCATTCACAGTGTATGTACAAAGTTTAAAAAACAATTGATTGATATTTTTTAACACCAGGGCCCGTATTCTCTAAACTTCGTAAGTCCTAAGAAGTTTGTAAGTACTTTAAATTTGCCTAACTGGTTTTCTGCTTACCGTATGTTTATTTTTTAAGAGATTTTTAGTTCTTAGTTCTTAGCTAAGAGGTTTCAAGAACATGGGTTTAGTTGAATATGTTAGAAGTTCTTGTACCATCTTGACATTGTAAATGGTTGTATAAACTTGTTAAAATTGGAAGTAGATAGGATTATAGGTCAGGTCAGATGTTGAGGCCATATAACAATATATTTATATATTAAAAGTTAGTAAATTAACAACAACGCATGCACCTTAATAGCTTTAAATACCTGTCCAAACTAAATAATATCAGACAGATGTTTCATAAAAGTTAAAATGTGTAAGGCTCCTTTAATGGTACAACAAACATCAATGGTTCTTAATATTAAACAGCTTATGATAAAAGCATAATACCAAACATCAATAAAACAGTATTATAAACAATTTTTGCATTCTATCTTTTATATCATGTCCAATATATAACGTAATAATTTCAAATGTATGTTCAGGTGGAATAAAGCTTGGCTGTGTATTTTCTTTAGCCAATAGAAATTAATAGCTACACTGACAATATTTTACCAACGCATTCTAGATAATCTTTATCCCCTTGTAGGAAGGTCTAGCTGATAAAGACATTACATGCTTAAAGAGTTTACATGCAAGGTGGGATGGAGGACGCTGCGACACTAAATTACTTGTGACCGTGTACTCGGATACTTTCTATCAACACTCCCATGTACCTAAAGAAAACATGCCCACATCGAGATGTAACCTTCGACAAAGGGATTAATCATGTTCTGGACTAAACGGCTTCCAAAACTTTGCATTTGCGCCTTTTCTCCTTGGAAGATCGGCAATTCCTTCTAGCCTGGAGGCATGTCAATTGTCGGTGGCAAAGGAATTCTGGCAGAATCCTCGGATAGACCTACTGTGGGACGGGAAGGGGGGGGGGGTTCTATATTAAGGGTTGGGTGGGGGGAGGAGCGGACAGTATGAGTAGTGGTAGGGTGAGATTCTTTGTTTGGTGTGGGAGAGGTGACAGTGTGAGTAGTGGTAGGGTGAGATTCTGTGTTTGGTGTGGGAGAGGTGGCAGTGTGAGTAGTGGTAGGGTGAGATTCTGTGTTTGGGGTGGGAGAGGTGACAGTATGAGTAGTGGTAGGGTGAGATTCTGTGTTTGGGGTGGGAGAGGTGACAGTATGAGTAGTGGTAGGGTGGGGTGAGGCATCAGGATTCTGTGTTGTGTGTCGGGGCAATATGAGTAGTGGTATGGTGGGGCAGGGTGGGATTCTGAGTTTGGGAGTGGGTGGGAGGGGTGGGGGCTACTAAGAAGAAGGTGGAAAATAGATGAATAGGATGGAGATCTCACAATCTGAGCTGAAGGAAAATTGATTGGACGAAAATCTCCCAATGGGTGGGGTCAGATTCAAGGATTGAAGACGTGTGTATGTGTGTGGGGTGAGTTTCTGTTGGTTGTATGAGCAGGATTGTGAGGTGGGGGATATAATTGTGGGTTCTCGTCTTTTGTGGGGATGTGTGGTCAGGTCTGATGTGACTGACTGGAGAGATGTGGGAACATGTTACAGATTTGTGTATTTGATGGCTGAGAGTGAACTTGATATAAGAGACTAATTAGTTATATAATAGATTGTTGTTAATCTGTGAGTTCATAATTGTCAAAATAAATGTCTTGTTAAGAGTTCCGTTTCACAGAATGTTATTGCTCTACAAGAATTGTAAGAGTTAGGATGAAGATTGACATAAACGTGAAGTCAATTTTAATGGTTACTGGTAAATCTGGATAACAAAATGTGTAATTTATTACAATTACTGCTATTGATAAGCACTTACTTTGAAAATAAGTGTACGTTGTTTAAATGTGAACAATTGGTATCTATTGGTGTTTCTAACAATGTTTGACAATTATATTGATCAGTTATGTTTATTTTCTGTTAACGACCATTCATGATCTGTAATTATTATTTTTATATTAGATCCGACTGAATGGCTATAATATCAAATATTTATTTTATGTTTTCGACCGCCTGAGCCAAAATTATCATAGAAATATCTGTAACCAGGGAATCAAATAACTCTGGCCTTACAATTGAATTAGGAGCCTCTCCCTAACAGCATGCATGATCTATTCCACAAGCTAATATTATGATAAGATATCATACTCATAGTATGCGAGAAGGATACAACACTGTTTCATAGCAACTCTCTCGCGGACATGATAAAGACATTGCAACTCTAATTATGTCTTGCGCGAGACTAGGGAGAAGTAATTAATTTCCATAAAATTTAATTTATTGTAGTGCCGTAATTAACTACAGGAACGCTTTTTACTATAAGAAGTATATATAGTTAAATAAAATAAAGTATAGTATGTGTAATTATGTTATTATTATATATTATATACGTTGTCTTGACATAGTTAAAATTGAAAAAAAATAATGGTCCCTCTGATGACAAAAATAATATAGTTTTGAAACACAGAATTCCCTTTTTGTAATTTCAACAAAGTAATATTAAAAATACATATTTTTATTTAGTCAAATTCAAAAGTTACAAATGTCAAACTATTCGTGAGAGAGGTAAATGTGTCTGTGATGGTGAGATTGAACATGTCGTAGAAATGATGTTGTTTTATTATTGTTTGAATGTATTATATTGAGTCAGAAGCCTGTCCATAACAGAACGATCTTTTCCACAAAGTTATTTAAGCGGAAACACATATGTTCATTCATTTCGCAATCTGGCAGGATCTGGTAGTACCGTAATTTACTGAAGGATTACAAAATCTTTGCAAATATGCCAGGTCGGAGTTTCAATTCCACGCAGAATGCGAATGCGTGTGTCAAAGGTGAAGGCACATTATATTATATAGTATAGTATAATATTAACCCTCTCCCTGCTGGATTAGACACAGCTACTGCTCTTTAGGGCATCTCCGGTTGCCTTCAGCATGGAGAGGGTTAAGATGCTTCTCACAACCGCCATGATACTTTCCGGTGGTTCCAACAAACATATGCAGAATAAATGCTGAACACTCACAGTGCCGCGGACATTTGCTTTCACCCTTTGACACCCGTATTCAAACCTCCAAGTAGGCTTATTATTGTATCTGTCCATACGAGACCCAGGAGTTGATTACTACATCATCATGTTGTGATATTTGTTTGTTATAAAACATCATTGTAATATACCATTGTACTATCATGTTTCATAAATTTGAATATGAAAAAGTGAATTGAGTTTTTAATTCATGTTTTCAATAGTCTGAATACTGCAGGGACAGTCGGGATTTTAAAATGTTAAACACATTTTTGAAATGTTTTAATTGGGGTTTAGAGCAGCTTTCAAGATTCTTTCACTTATATCACGACTTGTCAATTTAGGACAGGAGGAAACTGGTAACAGCTGGCCTATCAATAAGTTGAAGCATTCAAGCAGCGGTCTCTTGTGACATATGCGAAAAGATGTTCCATGATTCATGTCACCTTAACCCTCTCCATGCTGGAGGCAACCAGAGATGCCATATAGAGCAGTAGTGTGCATAATCCATCTAGGAGAACGCCACTATTGATACCCATTAAAATATCTTGCCAAATCAGTAGCAAGATTGGATGATCATTCCAAAACCTGCCAGAGAACAGTAGTGGAGAGACCGGCTTCGTGGCATAATGGTTAGAGTGTCGGCCTAGAGTGCGGAAGGTCGCGGGTTCGATCTCCTGTCGCGTCATACCAAAAGACATTAAAAGGTGGTACTTGTTTGTTTCCCTGCTTGGCGCTCAGCATTAAAGGGGTAAAGCAAGGACTGGCCAGCTGGAGTCAGTATACTGTGTCTGAGTGGGGTATCATTGTTCTATCTGCGACATGATATTCTAAGTGAACTAGCACTAT
>JAVCKZ010098189.1:0-11157 GCA_034780755.1 Lepetodrilus elevatus | reverse complement strand
TGGTAATGTCTGCTGAAGTGTATGGTTGTCACAGGTCTGACAGAACCTGGTAATGTCTGCTGAAGTGTATGGTTGTCACAGGTCTGACAGAACCTGGTAATGTCTGCTGAAGTGTATGGTTGTCACAGGTCTGACAGAACCTGGTAATGTCTGCTGAAGTGTATGGTTGTCGCTGATCTGTGAGAACCTGGTAATGTCTGCTGGTGTATGGTTGTCGCTGACCTGAGAGAACCTGGTAAAGTCTACTGAAGTTTATGGTTGTGACTGATCTGTGAGAACCTGGTAGTCTACTGAAGTTTATGGTTGTGACTGATCTGTGAGAACCTGGTAATGTCTGCTGAAGTGTATGAGTCTGATGAAGAATATGGTAGTTAGGGCACACAACTTTCATACATTTAATTATGTTCTATTTTGACAAAATAAATACCAACAGTATGCTATGCATTAATTAAATTAAAAATTGATCATGAAATAAATGATAGATCTGTAGTTTAAAGTTTAAATTTAAAGTTTCAAAAACCAACTCAAGTCTACATTCCTTGTTCTGTATAGGGTTCACCATCTTAGCATTTAAGTCAAACGAAAAATACACATTCTTTGACGTGCCGTATGTATTACTATTTCAACCAATTTACTGTGAACATTATTAATCAGTGGTAGACAGGATGTGGGTAGTAAGTTTCTTGGAAGTCAACCGAGATATAAAAACAAGCAGTCATTTGATTGGCTGGCGACCAGACGCGACTGATTCCGTGTACGCATTGCTCGTGCGTAACCACAGAACATCGTAAACCCAAACTTCATTTAGTGGAGAAACTTTGTAAATAAAACGGCATGGAAATTGAATCTTTAACAGTTGGTGTTCGTGGATTGGTCTTGTGCTAACATTCATTTGAACACAGGAAAAGCAAGAATCTATTTCATCCCGATGTGTAACCAGTTTACAGCGATGCCGACTATTCCTTCAGATTCACTCCCTTACAACTATGTATCCGTTTAGATCCCGGTGGAATCCGTCCGACAGCAAAGCCAGGCAAACCAGGGAATAAAAGGCTGGCAGCGACAAAATTAAATCACCCCTGCATCGTAGACCAAGAAAATTGTCATCGGAAATTTGGAATTGACTCATTTGATAGATCCAATATGGCCAACGCGATCCAATTCAAAGGATCCAGGAAATTGTGTTTCCCTGATAGAAAACATTGAGATAAATATCCTGGTTTTGTGGCATGTTCAAACAAAGACTCATCCAAACAAACCGCCGCTGAAACCTGATATACATTTTAGTGGCTTCCATTTTTATGACGGACGATGAAATGACGCAATCTGGCCTAGGGGACATAATTTTTTCTCGCGTTTGCTTCGGTGAACTAACCGATGAACTTGCGCAAACCACGATACAAATTTTGAAATTGCTTCCGAGAAGGCAACATTTTCCTGAAGATCATGCAGCGTGTTAAGAGTGAGGAAGCATTCTGATTGGACGTATTTCCTGTGACAAATTAACTAACCGCGGGATCCCCAGGAGGCCAAATTCTTTTCCCAGTCAGGCGTCATAGTACAAGTGATGCAATCACCTGTACGAGGGGTGCATTATATCGACCCAGCCACAATCCTCATCATGATCATCTGCGAGACTGTTCTCGCAGGAGAACGGGACGACCAGAACGGAAGATAATCAGATTGCTAGTTAGCATGCTTTGCTGTTCTTGTACGCAGTGATTAAATTATCGTCCTGAGGGTTATGCTAATTTGATCGAGCGAGATGGTTGGCGGACAGGACAGTCGACAGCATACTAAATTTTCAATCAGAAACTTTATCGAATTCCTCGAGATTCCTAGTATTTCTTTTGACGAAAGAATTCAACCATAATTGAGTGAAATACATCCCAAAATGAATTTCTGAAATAATTTTAAAATTGCTAGATGGATACGGTCATATGACGAGTTACTATTAGGAATGTACACCGATTATGGTTTCCAATATAATTGAGTGAAATATATCAGAAAAGGAATTTACAAAATAATACATAATTGCTAAAAGATACCGTAGCATGAGATGTTTCGTGTAATGAATCCACTCTGATTTCTTCACAAATGCATGTAACGATAATTGCGTTACATATTTGACACATTGTAGAAAGTTAAACATCTTACGGCCACACGCCTTGTGCGACGTGTTATAGCTGCTTTGTTTGACCTCTGACCTGCATTATTTGCATGAACTGCTGCAAGATTGCATGTTGTACGCGCTCAGTTTTTTGTTACATCATTACCGCTGCTGGTTGAAATGGATTGGAGGTGACAAAATCTCAGGCTAGCCCACATGTTTGAACTTAGCGGGATGATCATTGATTCCCATAGGTATTGAATCAATGTTGAAAACTTTCTCGAAAAGTAACCAACCCTGAAAAGCTGAATTCTCAATCAAGAATGTGAAATTGCCAATAATCTAAAAATGAAAAAAAATATATAAAATTACCAGGTTCCATTTCAAATTCAAAGTTACCAGTAAAAATACGTCAAAAATATTTCATAATCTTTATGAATGCAAAACCTGATAATTATATTAGTGCATAACTATATTAATGCGTGTCCAAAATATTTCATAATCTGGTGAATGCAAAACCTTATAATTATATTAGTGCATAACGATATTAAATACATAACGATATTAATGCATGACAAAGTTAACAGCAACGTGTATTCAAACATCGGACACTCCTCCAAATCTCCAAATCCGCTCTCAATCAGTCGATGTCTAGCACACACAAAAGGTACATGACCAATTCACTGTCAATGGACCAGGGTATTTCAGGCCTGGAAACACCACAATTTACTACTTAAATCTCGGCCTCGTAATGCCGCACAGTCACACAAAGCCAGAGCTCCAGCCGCTCAGACACTCCCGACGTTTACACGAAAATTGTACGTCCAAAGTCGTCTACACAACAACATATTCATCTCTCTAATATTGATTCCTATTTTACCTCTTCTATTTTCTATTACTACTTCCCTGTATATTCCAAAATTGCCACATAATTCCAAAATAGTGCCGATGTCTAATGCCAATGTAACACCGCGATCTAGTGCCAATATGGGGAGGATTAAATATTCATGGTTTCCGTCGTAAATACATCATAAATACATAACCATGCAAACAGAACATCCCGTTATGTGCGAAGATATTGTCAAATATCTCAACACTGGTAATAAATAAAATATTTTGAAATCGCACGTCCACGCCTTTAGTTGATGGTTCATCAGAAAAATGTAAAGATTTCTTTCACGTTTTCGTAAAACGTGTAACAACTAAACATGTAGAAACATGGCATGTAGTGATAATTACAAATGTTTTATTTTTTAATTCCAAACTTCCAAAGGAATAGAACAGATGGTTACTGGAGTCAGATGGATACCAAAAGTACAAGAGGTAACCTGATTACACGAGAGGGATAAACACACAGAAAATGATTATACTTAACCTGGGCAGAAAATTTACGAAAAAATACAGGGGAAAACCACTACACATAATGACTGGGAAGAGTGGCGAAAATTTACGGAATACATAATATAGAAATAATTTGAACTTTGGAAACAATGTTATAATAGTTAATATTTCATAAATTGAACGGATCAAACAAATATGGATATTCAAAAAGATTTCAATCTGAATTTGTCTTTTCAAAGATTACATTTGCTGTAATTTTCGGAAGGAAAACCCAATCCAATAATTAATATCCATTACTTCACAAAGAATATAAATTGTCAATAATGTTCGACAGCTACAAGGCATGTCTGTCAGGTAGAAAAGCATGGCATGTTTCTAGGACATAAAAAATAGCGTGCCACGACATGTTGTATTTTTCTAATAATTTTATCATGATCTTTTCAAACTTAATCTTAAAAGTGCATGACGTCAAATCCAACTGGGGAAAGTAAGGAATGATGGAATAAACAGCTTTGTGTGAATCTTGAAAATATCGAATAACATTCTAAAAAAAAAAAAATTATGATGGAAAAAGATGTCACATTTGAAGGATATTGTTAATACTGGTATTAGATTAAGTATATTAGTATAAAGAACTGGGGGAATTTTATATATTTCAGTTTCTCTCTTACAGGTCAAGCACCTCATAGGACCTCATAGGACAAGAACCTCGCAGGACAAGCACCTTACTGGTCAAGCACCTCATAGGACAAGAATCTCATACAACAATAATCTCACAGGATAAGAATCTCAGCAGACAAGTACCTCACAAGACAAGTACCTCACATGACAAACACCTCACCGGACAAGACATGACAAGCACCTCACATGACAAGCATATTGGAGAACAAGCACCTCAGAGATCTAGAACCTCACAGGACAAGCACCTCAGCAGAAAAGAATTCAGTAGGACAAACACATTGCAGGACAAGCGCCGCATAGGCCAAACATGTTGCAGGACAAGCACCTCAAAGAACAAACACCTCACAGGACAAGCATATTGGAGAACAAGTACCTCAGAGATCAAGAATCTTACAGGACAAGAACCTCCTAGTACAAGCACCTCATTGAACAAGCACCTCAGCAGAAAAAAATTCCATAGGCCAGACATGTTGCAGGACAAGCACCTCGAAGTACAAACACCTCACAGGACAAGTATATTGGAGAACAAGTACCTCAGAGATCAATAATCTTACAGGACAAGAACCTCCTAGTACAAGCACCTCATTGAACAAGCACCTCAGCAGAAAAGAATTCCATAGGCCAAACATGTTGCAGGACAAGCACCTCGAAGTACAAACACCTGACAGGACAAACACCTCAGGCTCAGTGGTCAAGGAAGCCTAACATAAGTGTTGACCAGCTACACGGCATATTTCCTCCAGCAGGTTAATTTCTGACCCTCCTGACCTCGTCTTCTGTGGCTTGAAGGCTATTGTATTGTACATGCAGCTCATATTTGGACGTTTCATTGTTGCTCCAGTCATGGTCACATTAACCTTCGCCATGCTGGAATAATCACAATCACATTCTATACAGCATCTTCAGCTGCACTCAGAAGAGCTAGGGTTAACCCTCATGGATGGGTTTATAGTACATTAGACGGGTACATCATGTACATTAGAGGACATCATGGTTTCATAAATGACTGAGTTGTTGTTTTACGTCACAGCGGGAATCTTTCACCCATAACATCTCAGGTACATCAGAAAGCTAATGATCATCAAACAGTACATGGAATGTTTCTCATCAATGAGTAATGAAATATTTTCAAAATAATTGCTAACAAATTGAGGAATACATAACTGCCGTATTATTAACGATGAGTGTTCTCCTCCATCTGTGCGACGTAGTGTTCGTCGTAGTGTCGTGTTTACCATCTCGTAGCATCAGAGAGATTACTATCACGCACCCCCCGAGGCTAGGACAACTCGGAAACTGATGCGCCAAAACACTGGCCAAATCCAATATCGCATCTCCAAGCTGCAGCTCGTATTGACAAAACTGCTATGATTTCTAATAACACTGCTTGAGAGAAAATTATTTTTATTAGCCCACGAAACATTCTGCTTCTGTGCGTTTTGCTTTAATGTATGGCAAGGACATTCAGTTGCTCGTTGGCCAAATGAACTGTGAAGAATATTCTGATGGCAAACATTAAATAGACGCTCCGCAAGTGTTTGAGGAAAACTGAACCAAGGTTACATGTTCACTTGCCTTTCAGATCAATCAATTCAAGAATTCTAAATATCTTAGCATTAAACTAAACCCTCAACTAAGCTAATCTGTGATATATGTGTATCGATATGCATCTAAGAGACTTATGGTACCTTCCCCTTCAGAATTGGTGATGTTGTACAACCATTATTTGTGTCATGCAAGTATACAAAATTAACAATATTTAATTAACAGTGGTTACTAAGAACGTCTGATGTCACAGCTAAAGGCAACAGGTTTAACTCTCTCCATGCTGAAGGCGAGTTAAGTTGCCTGATCACATGCAGAAATAGAACACTTTGATTTTATTCAGCAGGGAGAAGATTAACCCTCTCCATGCTTGAGGTAACCAGAGATGCCATAAAGAGCTGTACCTGTGTGGAATCCAGCATGGAGAGGGTTAACACCACCTCTCAGGCCTGGCACTAATGTTGGAAGAAGGTATATTTCTGATGCAATCATGATAAGATGTAACGGTCTGGACAGTGTAGCTAATATCATTGGTCAATCAGTACCAGCCAGTGCTAGCAGGTCTACCGCAACACTCAGTGCTATGCTTAATGCAGGTTTCCTCCTCTTGTAAATTGACAAGCTATGTTATGAGTGAAATCTTCTTGAAAATTAAAATTTATTTTATCTTCTTCTTTTTAAGCCCCATTTTTTAAATTTATTTTTTTACTATTATTTTTTATTATTATTTTTTATTTTTATTTTTATTCTATTTTTCAAACTTACAAATTCACTTCAAAGTTTTAAAATTCCTTTTTTTACTATTTTATTTTTTATTTGAATTTTTATTCTATTTTTCAAACTTACAAAATCACTTCAAAGTTAACACTGGGAACATAACAGTCTAAAAGCAAGACACTAGATCAAAGCATTCTGACTGCACTGGTCAAGATTATGATGGACACTCTGACCATGATGGTCAAGGTTTCGCTGTGATGGACACGGAGCCCCTACGGGTCAAACCTTCGGCTCAATCCTTCTAATGGCTCTGCAGGAAAAAAGGTCATAGGTCAAACTGACCTCGGGTTCCACTAATGATGTAGGGTTCTATATATAATAGGGTTGCATTGGCTCCAGGAGAGAAAATGGCATTGCATGTGATATACATAAAAGTCCCTTTTACCAGTATTTTTCTTTTCATTACATGAAATGCCAGAAGAAGTCCGCCACTTAACTTATAACAAGTGCTCGTGATTCCGTCAATCCCAGCAAATGTAAGTAATTCATGTTGTTAGAGAAATCTATGTAGTAATTACATCAATATGATTCAATTGTATGACCGTACTCCAGAAAATTCAGAGTTATCGGTTTGCCAGATTTTCCCAGAGACTTTCGGAAAATGTCCTCCGGCGCCGACGGAACGGAACGCAAATTTCCCTGCACCATGTCCGTCCATACTCTCCACCTAGTTTCAGCCAATCAGGACTGGTAATTGTAGTCAATGCAGAACTAATGAAATAGACGTATGCTTGGGTGGGTCGTACAATTGACGAGGGAGGGGGAGCATCATCATTGACTATTTTCCACTTGAATTCGGTAAATCACTACACTCTAGACTTGCGGCAACGAGAGACAATTAAAATAACGAGGCTGTGCCTGGGCTTATCCAGGGGACTTTCTCCGTACTCCACGACAGGGCCATCCGAGGTGTGTGACAATCTATACAGAAACAACTCCCTGCAGCTCACCGCAAACTGCATGCAATGATTCAATTTGACAATTCTATTAATATCAGGAACATCAGAAATATTGCCCGAGAACATCATGACACAATGCGAATTTACGTTTGACAATATTGTACCAGGAATATCGGAACCATAGGATGAGAATTTCATTGTACAGTGCAAATTTAAAGTTTGCAAGTAGGATAAATAACTATTATAATCAGGAATATCTGAAAAATAGATCAAGAACATCATGTTTTATACATAAAGTACAACTCGGAATTAAAGCCGAGAGGAATATTGATACACAAATATCAAAAGGTAGAGCTAAAGAATTTGCCTTTCAAAACTTGATACACATCTAAAATTTTACATCTTATGAATTCACATTAAAGTTGTCAGCGTGACATTTTTGGTGTCACTGTGACACTGCTGTGATGAAACGTGACACATCGCTCCACTCTTAGACTAACCATTGACATCAACAAGATTTTCCAAACCCTGGATTCCATAAGAACACTATGTTTAACAAATTTCTTGGGACAACCAAATAATTATTTCTTTGCCTGTCGTTGCCGTAGGGTGAAAATAAAGACGTTGAAATCGAGTTTCAAGATTGCTAGCGATTCCTTGAGGTCCGTCTTTATACCCCCCTAGTGTTCTCATGCAGTCAATTCTAACTAAAAAAAGTCTGTATAATTATACACGAAGAATCAAATATCTCATTATTCTTGGCATTTTCTTTGAACATAACCGGTATGGACCATCTGTATGACCTTGACCTGTCATCTATTTAGTGCACAGCAACTTCAGATTTCAAGTGAAATTCCATGATAAATAATATTAATTTTCAATATGTCCTGAAAAAACCCAATTGCCACTGGAATATTAATGACTTCTGACATGATAACAATGAACGTCCCTTTACCAACCACAGGCATTATTTGAAAAGGATCAAATTCATAACACAGAACTCAAAGTTGGACAAATATCTCCCCGTGGACAGCCAGAGTGTGCTCGGTCGTTCAAATAATGCTCTCTAAAATGTGAATGAGGAAACAAACAAATACACCATTAACCCTTTCCATGCTGGAGGCAACCGGAGATGCCATAAAGAGCAGTGCCTGTGCCTTAAAATCCAACAGGAAGAGGGTTAATCAAGGATGTCTTCAATTTCTGTTGCCTCCAGTCTCTCGAACATTCCTTTCAAATTTGCTGTCAATACTCTGACAAGGAAACACCAACTACTGGTTTCCATGGATCCTAAACAATATCTGGTTTCCATGGATCCTAAACAATATCGTGATACAGTATTCCGCAATGGTGTACAGCAACTTGAAATCAGGTTCATTCTCTGATACTGTAGCTGTTTCATTATTTAGAATGTTCCAACCATCCATGGGTATCGTTTCTCGAAGCTCTCATATCTACTACAAGACCATAAGGACTCGTAGTCATCTCTAATACATGGATATAGTGCACTTACGAGAACGCTGTGGTATCATAGTTGATATAAGAGCTCCGAGAAACGATACCCTCAGTCCCTGACACATAACCTTTTAAAGATAAGTATCTTATATTTAATCGAACAATAAATGCTAACATCAATATATCAACGCAACAATAATTGTTACTTTTCCTTAATAATTTTATTGAATCATATTGGTATTTACAATTACGACAAATCGTAAACGCAGAATCTGCAAATTGCGCAATAAAATTTGAAGTGGATCACAGTAAATAATTTAATTGTTACCCAATATGATGTTAAGACAATCGTCTAGACTGCGATATCTTCATTATTAAACACATGAAATGAAACCTACTTCGTGCATTCTGCCATTTCTGCGGGGCAAGACGTTAGAAATCTGATCAGGCTGGCTGGGGATCAAGTAACTTTTGCAAATGCTGTTGCCCTTTAAATTTTAAATGCACTATCGCTTTTACACTGATATCTACTTTCCACGTAAACTTTCAAGAAGGAAAGAAGACCTCAAATAGTACATTTCATTCTACAATTAATATAGGCCCAATGCACATGGATCAATTAACTCTTGCAAATGTAGTTGCCCTTTAAATTTTACATGCAACTTTTACATGCAACTGATACTTTCCACGTAAACTTTCAAGAAGTTGGGAAAAAAAACCTTCTTCTACAATTAATACCAGTTGATTAACCTATTGGTAAGATATACCAGTTTTAATTTAGCCTTCTCCCTGTAGGGTTGGGCACAGGTACATGGGGAATATTCTCAAAACCTTTTTAGGATTGTACAACAATCTTAACGATTCTTATAGAAAGACTAGAAACTGTTCTTAGGTTAAGAAGTTTTGTAAAAACATTTTGAGAATAGGTCCCCAAGCTCTAAAGGCCATCTCTAGTTTCTTCCAGCATGGAGAGGGTTAAACATATTTCACTCAAGACAAAATGGATAGGTTATAAGTTATTACAACGTAAATGAAAACCGCAAAACCAGTGAGCTCTGACACGAGGAAAGCCTGAAACAACCAAGCGTTCCTGGCAGACCCACAAGCAATGACAGGTCCAGATGAATTAAAGCGCCGCCGACTATTTGCTCTACAAAAACGTGCCGAGAATACCAAACAATATTCAATTTGCTGGCATGAAATGATTTTCTGAGTCGTTCCCAATTAAATATGACAAACATTGACGGCCCGCGAGAACACAGCCCTGACACTGCTGGCTGGAACTGCAGTCAAGTGCGGGTCGAATCTCAGAATGGTAATTTTACCGCGGACGGAAATATTCCAGCATGTATGGAACCAGAGCAGGTCAGCAAATAACATGGCACCGAGACCGCCGATAATGTGAGAAACAATTCAATTCCATAATCAAACATGGCTGCCGCTGAGGTACGACGGACATAGTTTTATGAACGTCATAACTGGACTGAAACGTTCGCAGCAGGCTTCCGTCGACGGAGCGGTCCTCGTGATTGATCCACTGAAACAAACAGCAGTAAATTCCACTCAAATAGAGAAATAGATCTCGCAGCCAACTCCGGCTATTGTATGCAAACAATCGAGTGGGCTTTTTTTTTTAGCTGCGTGGCATATTCGCATTCGCGAAGATCCATAACTGCTCGGAGAAAGGAAACTATAATTTGCCATAATCACACCTGGATGGTTCACACACAAAAAAACATATTTCCTTATTTACAAAAAAAAATTTAAATTTTTTTTTAAATGTAGCCAAGTTGCGAAAGTATTCTTGGGAATAATGAAATGGTCAGGATTTCTATACACCAAGTAGGAGACTAATCTAATCCATTGTAATATGTATTTGCGTAATAAAGACGTCTTAACTGGTCATACATTACCATTTCAACATAACAACATTTCAGATGTTCCAACAGCTGATTCTACAAGTAAGTACATTTGGTATCACATTGTGCTGGTGCAGAAGAAAAGACATTAACAAAAGATAAAAGATAAAGCTTATATTTGTGTTCACAAAGGCTAAAAGAAAAATTGTTCTTTGAAAAGAAATAACTGAAAAATGATCCCAGACTTTACTTGCCTCTCAATGTCACTTTGCCTGGCTATAAAACACAGTTGACATATCTGACCGATTCCAAGTACAACGACATTGAACAGTGAATTACTACAAGAGTCTTTCTCTTTCTTTCTCTCTTTCTTTCTCACTCTCTATCTCTCTCTCTCATACATCCAAACCTCCACAACCATACACACACACACACACACACACACACACACACACACACACACACACACACACACACACACAAACAAACA
>JAVCKZ010098178.1:0-11158 GCA_034780755.1 Lepetodrilus elevatus | reverse complement strand
ATAATTGCACTTTTAACCAAAACAAAAAACCATCGTTTATCACCCTCTGCATGATTCTTACGTGGAACGGTACTTAAAGGCATAATATCACAGATATTTATGGTTGTTTTGCACTAGTTCTTAGCTATAACTGCAAAGTACATTCACTTGACCATGTTTGTACTTCCCAAAAAGCTTTCCACCGCTGTGTGTTTGACAAATCTTCACTGCAACCCCTCTGCGACTCTTGGAGTCAGGTTTAAATCAAACACGACCAACGGCTCTTTATATATGATGCAAAGGTACATAACTCTGTTTGCTCGCACATTCGTTCTTAGAACAGTGATGCATCAAAGACAAGATAAATAGCAGAACATTCCCCTGTTTAATATAAAATATGATTTGTATTATAACTATAAGTACATCAGTAAATAACAACTTTTGGGTCGATAAATCAAGCGTAATTAGTCAGATCGAAATTCGTTTGTCCGATTATACAGGTCTGTCAATTGTGATATTATGCCTTTAACCCATTTGATTGCTGCAGATCTTTGGAAGACCCAGGCTACAATAATGGTCAACTTGTTGTGACAGTATTATCCAGGTGATATATGTATGTACTGTAATACAGTCTGTATATGTAGATCTATGTTATCTAATATCGAATTTCGGATTTATATTTTATGTTGGATTTAATCTTTTCTTTTAATTATTAGCATGTTTTTAATGATTTTTTATCATTGCTCTACTTAGCTGCTATAATCATATTGATTATTTGACATGAATCTCTGAAAGTAGGGTCACGTATGTGAAATATTCCCGCTGTGACATAAGGCAATAATTCAAGGCTTTTGTGCTTTCCTGTTATTATGTCAGACCCCGATATAACGGACACTTCCATTTTTGTTAAAACCTGTCGGCTGGTGCATCGGAACAATTATTCAAAACAAGAGTTACCTCCCACCTTGACTCTAAGATTATTTTACGCTAATGAGCGTATTCAGTTGGTGATAATAAAAACAACAGACTAATGTACACGTGACGATCAATGACGACACCTTCAAGGCAATGTATTAATATTGTGATGATTGTAGCCTAAATAAACTTAACTCGGTCTAAGGAACTGGCTCTTTGTCCGGTATAAGACTATTTGATTTTGGTCGACCGGAAACGGAAACTGGATAACCGTTGTATTGAGTTAAATTATATAGTAGGAAATCCGTATTGGTTAAAAGTTGACCGGTAAGCGCGGAGAAACCGTTATGTCGGAGACCGTTATATCGGGGTCTGACTGTAGAATATTTTTAAGTGACTCGTACACCAAATTAAAGAAATGATGATCCTCCACCACATACAGTGAGTCATTTCCTTCCTAATCACCTGTTATCGATAAATGAGCTCTTCCCGGGCAGTCACTGAGTCAGTTGTGTATTTACGATGCTTGTTAGGTTATATGGGCTTTGAGAAACTTTCCCACTAGTAATTTGTCAAGAGTTATGACGGTCTGACACAACACATTGTATCAATAAATGTTAATATTAATTGTACCGTAATAGTTAAATTTCCTCTAATTTTATATTGTCGTCGCCTATGGGTGAGATATTCCCGCCGCGACGTTAAACATTAATTCAATCAATCAATCAATCTAATTTTATTTGTCGAAATGGATTGAAAAGTGTGGGTTAATCGCATTAACCCACACTTTTTTATCATTTAATTAGGATTGCAAATTTTCGGTGAGGTTATCGTGATTAATCAGGTGGGAATTTTACATTAAACCGGTCTGGCTGACGCTGTCAGTGTTTAATTAAATTCCCACCTGGTTAATCACGATAACCTCACGAAATATTTGCAATCCTAATTAACGGAATGAAATGTACTTCATAGTCTTTATGTCTTTTGTTGACATTTTATCAAATGTATTTCTGTTGTGTATTGATGCAATGTAAGCAACAAATTACTTACTTTATCATATCAAACTTTTCGAGGATAATGACGTGATCTACTTTTGGGTTGTATACAAACCCTTCACTAGCTATGGTATAATGTTTCTCAGTTGATAATATGACATACTTATGTTGCTATTATTATTATAACTATGGCATTGCTGTACTTATTTATCCAGAATCTCTTCAATCTTTTGTTGTACCGGATGTTATGTTTTACATGTATGTTGTTTCTATTTTGGTGATATATTTTTTTGTTATGTATTAAAATCTGATATGTGTTTATGGGATGGAGTTTTGCAAGCATCCAAGCAGTATAAATGTGCAAAGATTTCTGTGGGCATTATTATCAAATTTGATGTGCAAAGATGCTTTGAGACGATAACAAAGGCAATACCGGTACTTTTGTTATTCCAGATTTAGCTATGAAATTAAAATATCCTTTCTCTGCATGAATTATAACCATTTTAATGAAATATTGAAGGCATTTGAAGTAAATGTAATCAATTTTTTATTCTACGAATGTTATGTTCTGTCGGAGTCCCTTTTATTGACATGTGTGCGTATCAAAACATGTAAGCTATCTTTTAAGTTCATGTTAATATTGGTACTCTTTCCTGGCTATATTTAAAGGCATAATATCACAGTTGATAGACCTGGAAGTACAAACATGATTTATGTATATTAAATGTACTTTGAAGTTATAACAAAGAACTGGTCCAAAACAACCATAAATATCAGTGATATTATGCCAAGTATAATATTCTCTATTTTTTCTTTCTTTTTTGTTGTTGAGGGACAATAGTCATAATACGTACTATTGTAAGTGAATATACTTTGCATTTTTAACTAATTCTGTCCAAAATGACCACATATATCTGTGATTGTAATGTATGCCTTTAACATTACCGGTATGTCAATTCAACAAAACTTGTTTTATATCGTATAAAATATCACTATCTAAAATATTTACTTTTAAATATTTTATATATAGCCTGACAGTCATTCCCATTGTAATGTTGTACACTTGTTATGATATTGGTATTTTACTGATGAAACAGTAAGGCTGCCGGGCAAGGCAAAAAAAAAGCGCATTTAGTGAATATCGTAATGTAGACGATATGTTATGTTACCAATGGTTACTGATCTATTTGTTTTATGTTTAATTTTAACTTTATTTGTAGCTCTATGCATGTACATTATTGTTACATATATGTACATTGTATTCAATAAATTGAATTTTAATGGAATGTTTTTTAAACACAACAAATGTAATACTAATATGAGACAAAAGACTAAGTAAAGGATTATTTTGTTAATGTTTTAATTGTATTCCCCAAATTAAAAGAGTATTTTTCAACATGATGATTCCAAGATATATTTTCCATATCAAATGGTTTTTTTGTAAGATGTTATGTAGGCTAGCTAACCTGTATTTTGTATAAGATATTTGTCTTGTGTTAACTGTATTTGTCTGATATCCATTTGAAATGGTCATGATATATATATATATATTCATTATATGTTGTGCTGTAAAATCTAATTCAGATATCTTTTTGGATTAGTGAAAAAATGGTATGACTTGGGGGCTAAGGATTAAAGTGTTAAATCATGTGTTTTGTATGCTTATAACATTTAATAACAACATAATAATCTAGAGTAGATTTATCAATAAAACAATTTGGGAGAAAATGTAAGCACAAACACATGGAAGATTCTGTCTCTTAACAAATAACATTTTAACACATTTTGCTGCTGACTACAAGTACATTCCCATTTGTGGTTTTCTCATTTTTTGCTGGTATGAATATTCTCGTAGTAATTTTACCAAACATTTGAATGTTAACAAAAACACTAGTCACAGCAAATAAACACATAGCAGTAGCAATGGTAGAGGATTCTTGTCTTGTACTAGTATTTTATTGTGTTTCCAATGAGACAATAATATTTTGTGACCATTTTTTAAGGATTTTAAACAAGATTTCAGCAGCAAACGTGTTAACTGTCACTTTAAATCCTGTTTCCTATATATATTTATTTTTACTGGGTATATATTTTTTTTACTCTTCCTGAGATGTTGAAATATTTTGACAGGGTTGTTGATGTTGTACATCATTATCAATATTATTACCGTACTTCAAGTGCTTAAAAAGAATAATATAATTGTTAAGTTTGCATGGTAGAATTGTTTTAGAAATACCATATTATTATGTCATACTTGATCTGTGATTGAGTCATGATATTTGAGTATGTCGCTTTTTTCAGGGGGAAAACAATAGTTTAGGTTAAAAATGTATATACCGTAGAAGTATCTATGCTTAGCATAATTTTGTTGTTGTAAAATGATCGTACATCTTGGAGTTTTGTCATTCCACTCATACATGTTCACAGATTTCTCTATTGTGTGTGTGTACCACAGTTTTGCTGCCACTGTGTCTTTTATAGGTTTACCGTAATTACTCTAATAATTCGAACAGGAGAAAATAATTTAATTTGTAGGTGTTTGAATTATTAGGAAAATAGGAAAATTGAAAATGTTCATATAATTATTGACAACCAAATTAAAATACAAAATAGTGAGTTGAAAAATGTATTTTAAAAACGACTGTTCTAATAATTAGGAAAAAAAGGATTTGAAAACAAAAATGGTCAAGTTTGTATTTTTAGGGTCAGAAATAAATTATTTTTAGCAATTAATTTAGGTGTGTGAACTATTAGAGTAATTACGGTATATCCTGAGTGTCCCCTGCAATGTAATGTGGATGTAATCCCAGCCAAGCTATTGTAATGATGATTGGAGGATTAGTATCTGTGAATCTGACACAAAAATTAACCCTCAAACACATGTGTTGCAACCTTACATTTTCAGATCTTCTCAACAGATTGTACACGTATACTGAACAAAAATTAAAATGTGGGCATGCAGCCTTTTTTTTAAATATCAAGTTACCAAGAATTTCCAATCATATAAAGGCTTGATGTATTCAAGAACTTGGAAGTTGCATTGGAAGGGTAGCAACAGATTGCCCAAGCTAAGTTCCTAAATTGGGTCTAGAAAGCTTGCCCTTATTTCATTTTGTTAAGTATACATAGAAATGGTGAGTGTCGTGTTTGTTAAAGTATCGACATCCAAATTATAATATGGCCATCACATCAGCCATAATGAAAGTGTATGTTAGTGCCTTTTTCTAAAGAGAAAATACTTCGGTGCATACCAGTTTTACAGGGATTTCCAGTGGCCCTTGACCACGACCTTGTGTGACTTTTGCTACCAAACCATTAAGAGTACAATTCGAATTAAGTAAGAGTTACATCCACACTTTCCTTGGTGTATCGGTCAATATCCCTACAGTTTTGGTCGTGAGGCCTACTTCAGGTAAAACTGCCATACATGTAAATGAAACACACTGTGTATTATGCATTGCCCTATAACTTTGTACAACCAGACAAACTATGTATATTTTTAATGTAGTGTTTTCAGTATACATGTACATGAATTATCCGGTGCGTTTTCTATGACTTAACATATACCGGTATATGTCATTCTCAACAGGTTCAAATAATTTTAAACTGTATCCTCTCAACTTCATGCAATAATGATTTGTATAACCACTCAAAATAAATTGTGTTATATTTCATCAATGTGTTTCGTATTTTCTTACTCTATCAATACTTGTATTACTACATCTACAATTGTACATCTATGATTATACATCTACAATTATACATCTACAATTGTTTTCTGACTCACTTTTTATTTTATGTAAATTTTGTTTTTTAAAGCAATTTCATTATTGCTTGCAAAGGTTAAATTATGGTGCTTGAAAAGTCAGCAAGCTAACATAGCTTTATAAGTGTTTAGCCTACCATCACGTCAGAACAGAAGAGAACAAGTCCTGCATTCCTTTATTTAGACTCCGAATTCCCAATAACATGGGTGGTGAGTGAGTGAGTGAGTGAATATGGAGTTTAACGTCGCTGCGGGAATCTTTCACCCATTTGCGACGACAATAACATCGGCAATATGATCATGATGAGGATACAAGAGACATGTTATAATGGATGTGTAGAATATTTAGAAAGATTTTCATTAATGAATTAGAAACATGAAAGGTTCACAGATTAGTTTTATTTATGAATACGATGGACAATGTATCTTTAAAGCCCTGTTCACATGCACACATATTTGGTCATGTATGCGAATTTGCAGATATGCAAACAAATTTACACGTATATGTGTGCATGTGAACGGGGCTTTATCACGATGAAACGCAAATGGCCTCAGGACGCAAACAAACCAAATAAATAACTGGTTAACCATACAGCCTATTTAATGGTTCGCATTAAATGTAAAACTAATGGTCAACTCATGACCAATACTATCGTGAGAAATGCAACCATAAAGTTTGCAAAGTTTACAATCGCCAAAGATATTCATTATTATAAATTGTAATAAATATGAATGTATTGTGAATCATTGTTATGGCATTTGTTCTGTATGACATTCTGCATATTGTGTATGTATTCAACATGGCAGAAGGAGTATATTCATTATATGCAAGTATATAGTCTTGAAAAATCCCACTATTTTTCAAAATGTTTCGCTTAGCAGCCGGACTATACATGAAGTACTCACATCCTGTCCCGGGGGCCCACATCAATGTTTGCGAAAGTTACCTTTCCGACGAGATATTGATAGGATGCACTGACTGTAGAGTGCAATGCAGTTATCATCCTTGGTCTTGTCAGTACCAGCCGGTGCTCGCAGGTTTACTGCAACATTCAGCGCTACGGATGTTGCAGGTTTCCTCATGCCCTAAAAATGACAAGCCGTGATAGAAGTGAAAGCTTCTTGAAAACGATACTAACGACCATTTAAATAAAAAGCAAAGTATATGAGTGTTACAAGAAAATCCACACGTGTTCACCAGCCTAATACCTTGACACTACACAAGCTTGTTACTTATTTTTACAAGACTGGACGTCTGAAGCTATGGATCGCATGCATCAGTCTACGCAGGTTCTCACACAACACCAAATACCACCTCCACGCCCTGCCAAAGCTCGATACTGCTTTATACAAAGATGGACATCTGAAGCTATGGATCGCATGCATCTATCTATCTCTGCAGGTTCTCATCTGGAACGTCTCGATCACTCAATCTGCATCCACTGCGGTCTCAGAGGTCCATTACTGTCTTCAAATGATTATATTGACCATTAGACAGAAGCATTAGGCTAAGTCTCCAGAATGTCAGCCGTGAGACTGGGAGCGAGGGCATGCACTGGATGCTAATGATACCGTCAGATGTGACACAAAACCTTACAGTGGTTGTCACGACATGTAGACTGGGTACAGGTACAAAGCGTATCTATTTAGACACATTGTCGCCTGAGATTGAGAACCAGAATAGTGTAACTCCCACTACAATGGTTTTAAGAAAATGGCGATTGCAGTTTTGCATATCCTTATTAATAAAAGGTAGCGATTTAAATTTTACCCATGTAACCTAAACTCCGTTTTCTTTTATAAATTGAAATTAGAACACTCTGGTTCTCAGGTGACGACATCTTATTCTTGTTATCTTGGATTGCATGTACATTTAGTTTATAACTAGGTTTCTTTCTTACTCACTTGAACATTTTACTTACCAGGCCTTCCTATCTAATGGCGGAATACACGCAAACCTTTGAACCACCACATCTGTCTTTGAATATAGAGGGTATCCTAATGATAAAATATTGGTCTTACTTTATTATCATAATTCTCTAGGATATTACCAACAAGAGTGCACACTGTACACACTAATTAATTAAACTAGCCACGTTATCTCGACCATTGGTTTTTATTAGACTATGTTAACATGTATATAGAAGTTATAATTCCCATGGAGTGACTGCAAAAGTTTCTTCCCCTCGGCCTAACATTCTCCAGAAGGGAATTGCTCTTCATCGTTCAGAAATGCAAAACAGATGCACAGCATAATGCTATCGATATTTTGAAGAAGTAACCTAATAAAGAGGTGTTAGATATAAACGGGCGGAATATATCGCCACTTTCAGGCAATTATAGATAAATCCTTGGAGAATGAACGAGATAATTCACAGTCACCCGAGGAACGTTCTTCAGGCCAGGGAATGATGCATGTTATCCAGCGTTTCTTTATTTGAATTATCTTCGTTTCACATCACGTAACTTTGATCACACATCCGTTAAATTCAATTAAATGTTTAACATAGAATGATGGCGTCAGATGAAACAGAAATCCAAATGGCACAAAACGGTAAAGCTGTAAATTACATAGAACTATGGATTGTGAACTATAAATGTACTCAACGCTTCATTCAAAAACTTGAAACATCGACGTAACACATGTTAAGCTACGGAGATTGATTCAGCGAAAATAACCTCGATTACATTATAATTAACCTAACAGTTTATGGTTGATATGCCTTTTCCTGAATCATGTTCGCTTGGAAAACATGTAACATTAAATGGTATTTCACACAACGTCAAGAATTACAAGTCTAAGCAATTTGAGATACGCGAAAATGTGTTATCAGCATGCAGTCACAAGTCTCTCGCTTCTAATGAACCCTATTCCATGGAAACTAGGGTGGTGTTCCATTGACAGTGTTGGACGCACATTCTGGAGAGGGGGCTGCTCCTTTCTCGCTGTTCTGTCTGTACTTTCTGTCAAACACATGCGCAGTTACACTGTGCGGTGTTGATCCTTGGTAACTGCGCATGTGTGTGACAGAAAGTTTAGACAGAACAGCTAGAAATGAGCAGCCCCCTGTCAAGAATGTGCGTCCAACACTGTCAATAGAACACCACCTAGCTTTTCAGGATGTAATGTCACCATGAAACTACTGTACTATTTATGACGGACTGATTGAGACGCAGCATGACTATTAGACTAGTCATATAGGGTCTGCAAGGACTGAAGCCACGAGTCATCAATCTGGATGACAGGATGTGTCAGTTGCAGGTTAATTTTGTGAATTTATCTGGAGGCATCTTCAGATTAAGCCGTGATCAGTTGACTGCCAAATTGTTGAGTTAAAGCCATGGAATTGGGTAAAAGCAGCGCAGCTTACGAGACACGATCCCTCTAAAATACACAGTTTGTAATGATGGGTTCAAATGAGACATCAAACTAGCTTATGGTCGAATCATTTATCCTCGTAAAATGTTAGATAACTACCTCGAGTCGGGGCTGCATTGACTCTTTGACTATTGACAAGCAGGAGCTTACCGTGTAACAGGAAGTCCGTGAATGGATTTGGCAGTCTGGACCCTGAGGTCTGTGGTATCGGGTATGCACACCAACTCAGGCAGTCATATATACCTTGTCTATGGCCACACCAAGCCCTGTATATACTGTACATACGAACTGAAATATCTGTTTTGTTGGTGCACGGTTTGGTTTTGCCAAGTTTCATCACATTCAAACAATCCCTATACACGTGTCAACCACGCCAGATTAAGTCTGATGCGTTGCTGAGGATGATGCACGTCAAATATGACATTAAAAAAAACCAACACTATCTGAACACAGAAAGAGAAAGATCGTTTGATACCAAAACTATGCAAGTTTCATGTTTAAAAAATGCATCACATAAAGGTTGTACATTCTGTATAAATTCAAGGTCAAATAACAATGAAAGTGTTTAAGAAACTTCATAATTACAGTCCACGACAGATTGTTTTTGTTTCCAAACATCCGCCATGCGTGTTTACAGGCAGCTTGATGTCCTCACTACATCAGGTTTTATGACTTCAAGTACGGTACTAAGAAATCTGATGGATGGGCAGGTGACAACATGTTCATGGCTAAATTGAATATCACGCAGGACAAGTTGATCTAAAAGTAAATCTCTCTAAGCTTCAGATTGCATTTACATTGAACTAAAGACAGTTGTTGCAAAGTAATTAAGTCAGCGTTGACATCACCTACAGCATTACAGGTGATCTAGCGACAGTTGGAAAGAACTGTAATCTGGGATACCAACTTTGTTTTTCCAAGTAGAAAACGTCCATTTTTTTTACCTCAGATACAGAAATAACTTTCGTTGGTTGTACTGTTTCTATTTGGTCTAGAATACAAGAGTCTGTGAAATAGATACGTATTTGTACTTACACTGCGTGCTATCGAGAGTACAGTGCGTGCTATCGAGAGTACAGTGCGTGCTATCGAGAGTACAGCGCAGGTGTATGAGGTGCCAGACCATTGTTTCAGCTGAATGTCAAAAGTGTCAGGAAGTCGTAAAATATCCCTCACAATACAGTCATGAATTTGAAAATAACATAATTAGGCAATTAACATTAACATTATGAAGGAGTTGGGGGTATTACGTATTTATAATGGCCTTCTTCAATATTATAGCGGATATCTATTTTAGACTGACTGACTTTCATCGTCCTATAAACTCGGTGCCATCTTAGTATAACGTATTCGTAAAATATGTCCCCAGATTTGTCCTATCCGCCTACCGGTACTCGCTCCTTCAATATAGGTATACAAACTTTAGAAAACATTCAAAATAATAATAATAATAATAATAATAATAATAATAATGTGCAAATTTATATAGCGCCAAATCCATGCTTGAAAGCATGCTCAAAGCGCTGTACAGTATTCCCCCGGTGAATGTATATGTGTGCACGCAATTCCTTCTCAACTCCCTGGGGAGTATACAGAACAAGCTGCCCTTCAAGGTGCTACAGGGTAAAATAACACATACTTATTTAACAATTCCCTGAACAGATATAGTACTTATATAGTACTTATATATAACATATATAGTACTGAACAGATATAGTACTTATATCACACGAGAAATGTACAGCAGAAACATAATGTTGTTAACAGAGATGACATGACATTGTCATGGTAGAGGTTTTACACGTGATGCCAACATGCTAATGGCAAGACATTACATGTGCATGTATTCGCAGAATAATGTTTTTACCAACCCTCGTACAGAGACGGTGCCAACACATGCACAGTTATTTCAAATGCTATGATGCACCATAATAACAACTGCACGTGCTGTACCTAGTTGTTGCTATGACCCACGTTATAAAGTGCGTCGTTCCCCTCTCTATCCAGGACACTCCGTCAAACAGATCTCGTATCTACTAAGACGTCACATTAGTGAGAGAGAGAGAGAGAGAGAGAGAGAGAGAGAGAGAGAGAGAGAGAGAGAGAGAGAGAGAGAGAGAGAGA
>JAVCKZ010098167.1:0-7500 GCA_034780755.1 Lepetodrilus elevatus | reverse complement strand
CTTGGTGGTAATCTTCTATTGTTCTTTCCCTCCTAACACCAGGCTTTGATAGGTCAGAGATACGGCACGTGTCCACTTCCGGCAGCCGTGAAGAGGGCGGAATTCGAGGCTATTCGGACATACCTCGAGTCTTCAGCTGATGAAGTGGACCTTCTGGACACCTGCTATCTCAAGGACATGAATTCTCACCCGGCTCTCTATAAACTGCAGCCCGCTAGCAAAATAAAAGGCAAGCAATATGCAATTTCCTATGTTTACACTGTCATGGGTGAAATAGTATTGTCAATGTTAGATTGTCAATTAAGAAAAAAACAAAATTCATGAAACTGAGAGTATTGGCCACTGGTCACCATCTTCATTTTACGATAGGATTACACTTACCATCGATTGGTACCCTGTGGATCGGGTCGCAGATCGTAGCAACATAAAATAATAATAATAACAATAATAATAATACTTTTTTTTAAAATATATTTTATTTTAAATACGGTTATTCCTATCTGCAATTATATGATGTTGAGAATCTCACAGAAACTAATTTGTATTGGCTGCATATGCTGTTTCGTATATGCAGTACTTATATATGTAGTAGCTTTAACATTGGAATGTTGCCTTGAATCCACAGACGCCACAGGCCGTGCGTGGAGTGTTGTGGAGCCAGATATACGCAGGATCCTCTACAAAGGCGCCCAAAGAGCAGTAGAAGCATCTGAAATGTCCAGAGAATCCTTGAGAATTCTCAAAGCTTCAGGTATGATATGCAATGCATATTTGTATGACTTTGTTTTCTTCCGTCAAGTAGGTCTTCTCTGAAGCTGTTGGTCATTATCTATCGTAGTTGATATCATTTAAAAATTAGTATTAGTCTGTACTTTGGTCAGAAATAGAAAGTTACATTATGTATGTAATTCCACTATATAGCTAGCTTACCCGTTTGTAATTTACAGTTGTAATTGTATGTCTTATAACAAGCATAAAGCATTTTATTATTTTTATTTTTAAACCCTAAATAAGGTTTTAATGAACATATGAATTTTGTATGTTTCAGTAACAGAGCTGGAGATCTACCAAGGTCTCATCAACATCACTCGTCAGAAACAACGTGATTCCAATTGCGTCATTTACATCAGAGACATCGACGGCTTGACAGAAGAAACCGACAACAAGATTCTTAGAAGATACACAGACCTGCTGTCAGAGTCTTTAGAGCCCAACCTTGCTGCCACCAAATCCTTAGAGGACATGAAGGAAAGGTGTGTGGGAAAGATCCAACATCAGAACCTTCTAAAACGCCGAGTGCTCTGGCATGAGCATGGAATCGAACCCCAGAACCACAAGGACTACCTCCACTTCATGTGTAATCACTTCTATGCAACCGTCAAGGTGTTGGTGGACCGGAACATGGCCAAAAGAAACAAGCTACAGGACGATGAGCTGTACAATGAGGTGATACAGCACTGGAGTATAGCCAAAGAGAGATGCAAGACGTTCGTCGGAAGAGTTCCTCTGCTGCAGCGTATCAATGAGTACCTCGATTCGCAGTCTGACCAAGCCTTTGTTGTGTATGCAGAGTCGGGGAGTGGCAAGACGTCCTTGATGTCCAAGGCGGTGTCACTTGTCAACGAGGCGATTGCTAACGGAAAAACTAAAGTCAGCATGACGGTTGCAGTACGCTTCATCGGAACGACGCCCGTCAGCTCTTCGATTCACCAGCTGCTGTATTCACTGTGTCATCAGCTGGCGTACATAGGAAACCAACGGCGGTCAGAAGTTCCTGAGGACTACACCAGTTTGAAGATCTACTTCAGAAGCGTGGTACAAAATGGTGATTTTACGAGCGTTGTGGTGATTTTCCTAGACGCCCTTGATCAGCTGTCGGGTGAAAACGGTGCTCACTCGCTGGATTGGCTGCCGTCACGTTTGGCGCCCAACGTGAAGGTGGTCGTGTCAACCCTGCCGGACAAATACGGAATACTCAAGAGACTGAGGAACAAGATAGACGACAACTTCCTAGAGGTTTCCCCTCTGCCGCAGATCGACTGCAAGCAGATCATGAAAGTTCTCCTGGACCAAGCAGACCGGGAGATCATGTATTTTCAGTGGAGGCTGGTGGAAGAAGCCTTCTCTCATTGCACACTGCCGCTGTTCATAACACTGACATTCCAAGAGGCTCTTAGGTGGAACTCGTACGACGTGCTGTCACACAATGCGCTGCAGCATACCGTGGAAGCAGCCATCAACCAACTGTTCGACAGACTGGAGCAGAAGCACGGCAGGGTATTCGTGTCCAGATCTATCGGATACATCACCGCCGCGAGGAACGGTCTCAGCGAATCTGAGTTGGATGACGTGCTGTCTCTTGATGACGACGTCCTCAACAGTATATTCACGTACTGGGAGCCGCCAATCAGGAGAGTTCCACCCAACGTGTGGCCTAGCTTGTACAGTGACATTAGGTCATTTCTCGTGGAAAGAGAAGCCGATGATTCTGTTGTTTTGAACTGGTACCACATACAATTTGTGGACGTGGCAACAGGAAGATATCTGTCTAATAAAGACGAGTTCATAGCCATACACAATAACCTGGCCGATTATTACATGGGGATTTGGAGCGGAGACAAAAAGAAACCGTTTGTCTACAGACAGATGCTCATGGATCGACTCCGTCTTGCAAACCCACACAGCACAGCATGCCGATACGTTCCCGAACAGCCACTCATATTCAAGACAAATGCTGGATCTGAGAGATACAACTACCGTAAGTTGAACCAGCTGCCTTTCAGTCTCATGCAAAGCGGCCAGATCACGCTGCTCAAGAAGGAATGTTTTTGCAATTTTGACTGGTTGCACGCCAAGCTCAAAGCCGGATCGCTGCAGCAGATCCTCGGCGATTTCGCCATATACAAAGAATACAGGGACAAGGAAACCAACATGGTGGCTGACGCTCTGAGGATGTCAGGGTCTGCGTTGAAACTGGACATCAACGCACTAGGACCAGAAATCTCGGGACGTCTTCTTCCGCACATAAACAAATATCCTCTGATACGAAATCTGGTGAGACAGAGCGATCGTCGAGCACAACAAACGTGTCCTCTGGTCCCGCAGTGGCAGATCTACAGCGTGCCTGGCGGACCCCTTCAATACGAGTGGGAACTGGAGGAGAGGATACGATCTTCCGTAGACGTGGATGTCTTCAATAGCCCTGACGGCATCTTGATGACGGCCAAACCTTACTACAGCAAAACTCTGAAGATCTGGGAACTCACTCAAGGAGAGCCTCGACAAGACATCCAGCTCCCCATTGGAGAAATCCACCCGACAAAAGATGGAAAATACCTGAACATATTCTCCAAGAACCGCCACTTGACCTCGTACAAGTCAGACTGCGGAGAGGTGCACGCCCATATAGACTGCGGATACGGTGAAGTTGCACACGTGAATATTTCCAATAATTACATCGCCTTCACGACACGGCATGGTTCTGGTCCAAGCGTGGTGGACGTCAAGAACGGGAGGTTTCTACACAAGTTCAACTACAGGAGCTGTGCTGTAGTCATAAGCAAAGAAGAAGGCTTCGTTGTGTTCAACACCGACAGGCACGTCATGCTCTACTCCTTGCCCCTCATGCAGAGGAAATGCGTGGGCACGTGTAACGACGAACCCATGCAGATCGCGTTCAACGATACGTATATGAAAGGCTACGTCCTCACCAAGACAAAGCTGCTGCAGAGCATCCACTTCGACTTACGGAACCGGACACCCACGGTGACTGACATCATCGAGGACATTGAAGCCAAGGAGTTTGTCATGTCGCACACGGAGGACACTATTCTGGTCCGGAGCGCGAGATGTCTGTACCTGATCGACGCCAGGAAGGAGGTGGTCAAACACAGGCTCCAGAAGATGCCACCGGGAGTCTTCCACAAGACGATGTCGTCATTCACGGGAGCTGGATTCACCCCCAACGACGACCTGGTGGTAGCGTCGCGGGACACCTTCATCGCCGTATGGGAGACGATAACCGGGACTCCAATCAGACTCCTCCAAGCTTCAGTCAGCCCCATAGTGAAGATCTTCACGTCGGACACGCTCAACAAGGCCGTGTCTCTGCTGCAGGACAACACACTGCAGGTCTGGGATCTCAACAACCTGGACGCAGATGTCCAGCACTCCAACGAAGTCATTGACGGACTCGTGTGTTCGCTTGCGGTGTCGTCCGAGACCAAGGAGATCGTGTGCCACGGGATACAGTATCCTGAGGCGAAAATCGTCGATATACGAACTGGACAAACGACGGCAGTTCTTCAGCACAGTAAGGACCTAGATGATAAGATACTCGCTTGTGAGTTGTCGCCTTTAGGATCCTATGTTGTGACGCGAGGATTTCTTGCAGGTGGAGAGGATTACTACCCTGGGTTTAAATGCATCCTCACGGATGACAAAGTGTGGAACATGACGACACGTGAAGTGGTTTCCCATTCAAAATCCAGCAGATTTGTGTTGTTCAACTCAGTCAGCTCGTTGGTCGTTCTGGTGCAGAGTGTGTTCTACAGCTCAATCGACTGGACCTGCAACACTTATAAAGCAGTGATATTTGAGCCTGATGTTGAGAAAGAGCAGGAGCCTGTTTTCTATTTCCCAAGTATGTCCGAGTTCATTTGCAAGCCTGTGGTAATCACCGCTCGAAGGGAGACTGGTACTATGTTCCACGCTTTCTACACGGTTCTGCAGTTCTGCCAGAAGGAGTATCATCCAATAACAAAGATAGAAATATCCAGGTGTTTTTATACAAAACTGTACATTCAGCCCTTACTGCAGAATAATCCTGAAGAGAGCATACTAGGAGTAGAAGACTTCCTGAAACACGCTGAAAAGAACGATCATTTCGTTCACGTACAGGCTGTCTACGGTGACAAATTGCTGTTGGTGTACGCGAAGGAACCCATCATCGCCGCATTTGACAAGGAAACAGGCTTGGAACTTCCGACATACGCGCATAAGGCAGCGATCCTGTACGACCCTGTGAAACAAACCGTCCTCAGACATCTACTTCACATCGTTAAACGCGATTCGATCCTCACACAAATGCTCGTGTCTCGACTTGGTTCCATCATCGTGGACGACCAGCTGCGGGTGTTCGATCACAAGGTGAACACGCCTCTTACGACCATTGGAGCGAAATTCGCTAAGGAGAAGTACAGACTCGCGTTGGATGGGGAGTACGTCGTGGGAATCATGGAGGACCTTCGGTCCGTTGAAGTCGTGAGGTCACGTGACGGCGTGAAGAAAGGGCGCATGTTCATCCACGGGAAAGCAGCGTGTCTGGAGATAGCGGAAGACGACAGGACGGTGGTGATTGGCTGCCACGACGGCCGCGTGATGATTGTGAGTCTTGTGCTGGAGCTCGAGGACCACATGGGGGAATTGGTCGACAAGTTCCCGAGTCGAATCCCCCGCCTCGGGCACCGTCCGAGCCAAGTCGATATCGACATCGGTCACATGCAGCAGCTCACACCAGAACTCACACGACTGTCGTTGCTGATGAATAAGAATTGGGGAAGGAAACGTATTAAACTAAAAACACTGGCAAACGGAGTCATCGCCCTGAACAGATTTGGAGTGAAAACACAAACATCTAAAGCCTGCTCTGTCATGTGATTCTGATTAGAATAACTACAGTAGACCTCGGATATACCGGCCTCGGATAAACCGGACACTCGCATATAACGGACTGAATCTGAAGTCACGGTCCTGTCTGATGCTAATTGCGGCATATGCGTATAACGGACTTTGCATATAACGGACAGAAATAGCCGGTCCCAATGGCAATGAGTCCGTTATATATGCGAGGTCTACTGTATATTGTAGGTAACGGAGAATTCTCATAATGTGCTTTCACAAAGTAATAAGTATACTACGTTGGATGTGATTTCATTATATACTACACTGTAGTATGTGACAATATCAAGATGGAAAAGCTGTGCTTTCAACTCTAGGCTCAGATTACGCTGCTTACCGTATACTAGTAGTTAAAAGGAGCAAATGGATGTTCTTTTAAGGAATGAAATCAGTGTTATCTCGTGCTCAAAATCAAATCAGATACCGTACTGTGTTGGTGTCTCATACTTCTACCAACATTATATTTAATATATATTGGTGTATGGAGGATGTGTGTACTGTCAGATAGGCCTACAGGACATTGTATATTATAGGATGTTCATCTCCGGATTTCAACTAGAGCACGAATTGCATACTGTCACATATTCATTAAAAGTGCACATGTATAGTTGCTGTGAATCTTTGCCATTCATCAAAGCTGGTTGTGATATCGTATACGTGATGATGATCGAAAAGATGATCTAACATTTTCGTTTTGTGATGATGCCTTATATGTTTATATTGTATAGCATAGCATAACACAATCTATTCGGGATAATTGTGAATAATAACATTGCACATTGTGGACATAATGTTATCTCTAAAGATCAGTACACTCATGAATACACAAATAATCTGACCAATCTCCCTGTTAATTATTTGCAAGATATAGGTGTTATGGAAAGCAGTTTACTGGAAACTGAGTCTGGACGTGGTTTTGGCATGACCGTTTTCTATAGTATAGTTTTTGCTAAACCAAGACGAACCATAAACTAAACCGCGTTCGATTATATGGGTTAAATTCAGTACACTTCACAACAGGAAGATATGTTTATAGAGACATCACCGCCGCGAGGAACTAGAGAGGGTTGTTATGATGCTAGAGTTGTTCTGATGGTGTTGTTGGATGTGGCTTTCATGCTTGTAATGCCATCATGAAAGTATATTTTTTATAAACAATTAAATAACTAGCCTTTATATAAATGTATGTGAGGCAACAGGAACATGATTACTCATTGTACTTACTCCTTATCCCAAAACCTTTGTGGTGCATATATTCATGGCTAGGCTAGATGATAATTTGTGGTGTGGCCACTGTGGGGTGTCATTAAAGAGCTATCTCCAAGACATATAACCACAGATAGTGATTAATAGTCCATAGAGAAATTTTGTTTTCCCATTTTCAACTGTAATGCGAGAATTCCTGCTATTGATCAATGGCTGAAAATGTGATATAATTTACGTGCTTATATATAACGTTCTATGCAAACTTACATTTTAACATGGGCAAATCGGTCAAATATCACTGTATCAACTAAATCAATTATGTGGCGTAATATTTCGGGTTGAACAAAGGAAAACTAAAGGTAGAATCATATTGGAGTAAAAATATTACTATAGTTTGGCATGACATCGTAGATTATCTCGGTAAATACTTCATGGAATGAAAAACAAAAAGCCTCCATTTTCTAATTTCATTCTACCGAACCAAAATTTAAAAAATAAACAATATTGCACCAGTAATAAAAAATCTGTTTATATAATAAACGATCACCAAATATTTTGACTAAGTATTATTTTATGCAGAGGGACGACGTTCGAAAGAAGAAACGGGTAAAAAGG
>JAVCKZ010098156.1:0-11161 GCA_034780755.1 Lepetodrilus elevatus | reverse complement strand
TTACCAAGGATCAACACCGCACAGTGACTGCGCATGCGTCGGACAGAAAGTACAGACAGAACAGTTAGAAAGGAGCATCCCCCTGTCCAGAATGTGCGTCCAACACTGTCAATGGAACACCACCTACGATAGCACTGTGGTCTCTTGGTGGATTCGAGATCCTCATGGAAGCATAGTTACCAAGAATGGTCATCAGAGGGTCTTCTATCAGAAACTTGTTGCTTACGAAAGTATATCTGAGAAGGCCGAAGTGATGGATCCGACTCTGAAGCAGCAGAGGTTGCGCGGGTTTAATTACGATCCGATGACGCACGAAATGTGTATACAGCTGAATATCCCCCTGCATGGAGCATATATATAGGTCTATTCAGTTGCACTGGAGCTTTTAGTATCCATGTATGCTACTTTCAGAAAGCCACACTTAGGGCCGTAGGTAGATACTACAGGGTATAGTTTCACGACGGGCTCTTATCCGCTAAGAGACCATAGCACTCTCTTAGCAGTGCATTAGCTATTAGGGCAAAGAGAGCGCTAGTAGTGGATAAGAGAGCTTCGCGAAACGATACCCTGGTGTTTACCGAAATAGTGTAGGAAATGGCATATTTGAGCACCCAATTTTCAAGATATTTATCCGCTCATTAATAAGTGGCCTGAACAGTTTAGGTTTTGCTTGCAATCATAATTTTCAATTTTTATTAATGTAGTTTCAATTGAGGACGAATTATTCCCGTATCAAAATGTTGATGGGTAAGAAGTTCAGATATATGCACCTACCTTTAATTCTTGGTATGTTTTTCTTTTTCTTTTGGCATTTATTACTGTAACGGTTATTATCCGATATACCGGGTAGACAAATACATCTTAGTTTCTGGATGACCCGCGTTATTGACATTATATAGTAGACTAAAACAATTAAAGCATCTTCAACTCGGGTATTCTGCTGAGCTTGGGTACTATAACATACGTCGCCAAATTCCTAGCAAATAGGCAGTCACCATAGATTACCTAATAATGGCTTATTTATATTTAATTCCACAATTAATTGATTGCAATTTTCTTTGAGTCACGTTATTAGATCCGGAATAGCACTACCACATGTATTAATTTCATTTAGAGGAGGAATCGCACTTTAAGAAATGTCGTTTCCTCAAAATTAGATTATTCTAAATTCAATTTGGCCCACCATGTAATGGTCGAAAATTACATTTATGGTGTTTTTATGAATATGTCTTTGTACATGGGAGTTAGAGCTAAGTTTTAGCATAACTGAATTCATTTGGTTCGAGTTGATTGATATTATTACATCCGCTATTAATTCGTATTGATATTAGTTCCACCGTGTTGGTTTTTAACTATCAATATTCCTGATCATGTTCTGAGCAGGTCGTATGTTAGATACGTATAACCAGAACAACAGACGATGATATAACTATACATGTACATCACATTTTGTTGATTCGGATTTCAGCCAAGGTCGTACAGAATTATTTTTCTGACTGTTGATCTGTATTATATCTGGATCAATATGACACTGACTTTTGATTGATAGAGAACTTGTACAAGTGCTGACATTCAAGGCATACGAAGACTGACGCACGGAATCCGAACCCAGTTTTCCCCAAATTTGCCTCAGGTTATTGCATCAATGCCTGGCGGTAAATGTGCGACCACGTGACATTTGACTGGTCGCTTCCGATTTTGGACAGGATATTAATCAATTAGACTCTCTACAAGCACTGGCGAGATCTCTTCAATCGATAGTTCCAATATGTCTAGCCATCCGCAATTGGACAGGCTGAAGCGAGTGAATGAGATAGTGAAAGAAAATGTTCTGCTTTGCATCTTGGAATGAATTTGAATGATACGTAAATCCAAATTCCTGACAATTAGGGTGGCATTTTCAGTAGAATATTCCACTTCCACCACCGACTGGCATTTTCAGTAGAATATTCCACTTCCATCACCGACTGGCATTTTCAGTAGAATGGTCCACTTCCACCACCGACTGGCATTTTCAGTAGAATGTTCCACTTCCACCACCGACTGACATTTTCAGTAGAATGTGCCACTTCCACCACCGACTGGCATTTTCAGTAGAATGTTCCACTTCCACCACCGACTGGCATTTTCAGTAGAATGTTCCACTTCCAGCCATCCACCGACTGCAAAATACTCTCCTTCAAATGTATTTAACACTGGGCAATTCTCCAAGTTAAAATATTGGCATTTAGATAAGGAAATGTAGCGTTTTGAGAGAGTTACAAAATAAAGTTCAATATTGATGTTTGCTTTTCAAGAGCACGCATGCATATGTTTGCAAGTTTTAATACATTATGCTATTCTACTCAAAAAACTAGTATTGAAATAGAGTCAACAAAACTGTCCTCCATAAGAAATTCGTCGGGGAAGTAGTACCGACATCATTAGGATTATGTTAGATGTTAGACGGTTGAAAGTATATACTAGTATTAGTATCAGGGTATTATTTAGTTGTTGATTTTGTTTATTTCTAAATCAAAGATTACAATAAGATCTTTGTTTTTGTGAGTACATATATACACTTGTATTGCCTGTTGCTAGATATATTTCTTGGAATAGCTTGTAACCATTGTTCTTGTCATTGCTAGCAATACCATATATAGGGGATATTCGAATATTCTTAATAAGTCGAATGATTATATACAGTTTCGGTACCATAAGCATTTATTTTGTGGGGAGTAATTCTATGATATTTCGGAACTTGGCTTGAAGAATCTGGTACAGTTAGTCTTCCAATGTGTCTGCAAGTTATTGAATAGTACCTGGAGTATGTAGACGTTTGGAAAGTCTTCGTTGTCAAACACATAACATAACGATACATATATACGGGTTTTTGTTAAAGCTATGCCTGCCCTTAATTAATGTTGATGACTATATAAATCTTATTGACAGTATAATCTTTCCGGATTACTTCTTGCTATATTATACGGTAAACTAATCTTATTTCTTTTTAGAATATTGTAATATTGCATAGGTGGATCGTTACAAACATATGTTACCTCACCAAAACATGCTAGAGCACAAGTTCATTTGAATTATGTTTGAACAGGTCAAATAATGTTACCGTTGTCGTTATACATAGTCAACAATTTTGAATGAAAGAAATAGAATTCTAAGTTATTTGGTCTTAAACGAATGTAACGAGTTGGAAATGAAGATGTGTCTTTCATCCCTCTGACAAGCAGAAGTAGATTGACGTGTCAGGGTGATAGATGGGTAGTTGTCTGTTGGACTCACCCACGAGCTGCTACGAGCTGCCGATGTTAGAAATCAATAGCACGTGGTTATGCGAACAGTGTCACACGATGCCAGAATGGTTATTGGTGGCGCCGATGCTCGTGCGATTTAACAGGTTGCAATATTGTTTCCGGAAAGGTGTTTAACTGAGCGGGAAATGTGTGCATGTACTTATCGCGTCAGCCTGTTCTTTCAGGCAATGCCATATAATGACATAAGTATGTAGTCATGACGTAAACGTTGGCAGAGTGACTTTGGCTATTGGCGGACTCGTTAACAACACCGGAACTACTTTTGGCATTCATTCATATTCTCTGCTGGAAACTGACCACGATATTGCTACGCGCTTTCAAAGAGACGGGTGTGTCTACAATAAAATCGAACACGGATTAATGTTACTTTCGTGAAATCAATCGCCCAAAATCTTAAAAACCTATCTCGAAATTTAAATTGTGGAAAATAAGAAATTCACGTTGAAAGTTGCAATACTGAGTTGTTCCCATTGACGTTACCAATCCATATCCGAACATTGTCAGGATTGTTAGAAATGTTTGTTTTCGTGGACTTCCACGCATTCATTCTCGTTGTGGTCAGACATCTAGAATTTGGGGACAAAAGGCTTAAAGCTATGTATCCTGATCAGGTATTGGTGCGATGGAATGTAGTGAGATTTCCTAATTTAGATGTAATAACTGAGTCACTCGGAGGGTTTGATCAGGAATGTAAACACGAGCCCGCGGGAAACGTCCAATGGTCGATAGGTCCGAGTATGTTTTCCAAGGGCGAGTATTTACGACCAGTTTGTAAAAACAATGTTAAGATCGGAATATAAATATATGTATGTATTGTATACTATGATTTTGTGTCCGTAATAATTCGCAAAACGAATTTCACTAGACAAATACATTCTTCTTCTCCTATAAAGTATACACATATCATACGTGTCATTTGCAAAATTAAGTAATATGTGCATGTAATGGCATATCGGTCGTCACCCATATGGGTGAACAATTCCCGCTGTGACGTAAAACTCACTAATGGCATATCGCATTTTATATGTATTTCTTGAATGCATACATTGAATTAAAAGACTCGTATAGGGTATACACACGCACACATGCGCGCATGTGTAGTGTACGATGCTATAATAATAATAATAATAATAATAATAGTAATAATAATGCATTTCTATAGCGCCTAATCTCCAGCTTATAGCTGCTCACTGGCGCTGTACATGGGAGATTGTTCAGTCAAATGATTGTTTAAAAAGAAAGGTTTTGAGGCTTTTCTTGAAAACCGATGCACTGGGAGAAGATTTGATGCCTTGAGGGAGTGTGTTCCATAACGTTGGGGCGGCAACGGAAAAAGCCCGATCGCCCAGCCTCGATTTCGTACGTGGTACTGATAACTGGTCTTTCTGTTCAGATCTTAGTGAACGTGCTGGCATGTACGGTTGTAGGAGGTCCCTCAGATAGCATGAATAGTGTTCGTCATGTAGAGCCATATATATGTCATTGAGAGTAGGTCTACTTTGAATTTGATTCTCTGATCTATCGGTAACCAATGAAGATGTCGTAACACTGGCGTGATGTGGTCTTGAGGTTTTGTTCTGCTGATGACACCTAACTACATTTGATATTCACCGTCATCATCTCCCATGCATGTTACCAACTTCCTAAAGAACTAGCTGCAGATCAGTATAGCTAAATGTCTCAAAAATATGCCCCGTTTACTATTATTACCATAATAAATATCAAAATAGTAAACGGGGAATTTTCTGGCTACATAACTGCAGCTACCTTAAATAACATGCTACTGGTTTCTTAGATCTAAATTAAGTCTTTTGAAATGACTTCAATCGCTTTTATAAGCCCGGGGTTACGAAACCATTTGACTACGATCTCACATTCTCAGCTCACATTATATTTTGGGATTTGTTCAACAAAACATCCTTTGAGTTTGAAATCATACCCCAAAAGGTTTCGTAACCCTGAGGCCGGAACCCAGGGAGCATGTACTGCAGTATGTCGTCATAAACGGTGGTCTTGGAATAGTTCCTTAGGAAAATGTATGTTTATCATATGTTTCATTGTCTGGCCTCCCGTCTGTTATATATATAATACTAATGGTATTTTGTTCCAATTGATGTGGGTTTCCATGCAATCTACAAACTGAAATAACTACACTGTAGGTATTGCACAACCAAATACTTTTCCATAGGCCACAATGGTAGAGTTTGGATTGATGTAAACAGTAGAAAACATTTCTGTTGCAATTTGTGGTGGGTGTTTCGCTATTTTGACTGGACTATTAGGAAGGCAAGCACAATACCTGACCATACATGAAGTAACAGTTCATCATCTGCAGAGTCTGGTAACCCACAAATAAACATTTTCTACCAGCGTATGTTTTCTAACCACTGACAGGAAGTGGGTCACACCTGTCCCGAAGATATTGGACACATCTGAATTTCACAGATAGATGGCTCAGATCAATGGATCAAGTTGTAATTATTTATTATGCCAATTATAAACCTGGAATGCTTTTAGAATACCAGACAAATTATCCACATAAAATGATGTGTTTCCAACTTTTCAACCAATAACTGGCTTGCAAATCCACATTTTCGGGGCCAATCATATATGTACGTTCGACTGGTTTGACCACTAGCTCCACTAATTGGTAGAGTATTACCTGTATGGCAGGAAGGTGTAGGTATCTAACAACGTGGTGTTGTTTGGTCATGTCCTGTTGTCTTCCAGCCAAGTAACTTGTTGATTTTCACTGCTTGTTACTGAGGCGCTGTATTGGGGTTTCAGAGGGGATGATGAAGAGCTGTACATAGTTTCAGAGTGGATGATGACGCGCTGTAGTGTCAGAGGGGATGATGAAGCGATGTATTGTTCTGTAAGAGGGAATGATGAGGCGCTGTATTGGGGTTTCAGAGGGGATGATGAAGAGCTGTACATATTGTCAGAGGGAATGATGAGGCGCTGTATTGGGGTTTCAGAGGGGATGATGAAGAGCTGTACATAGTGTCAGAGGGGATGATGAAGCGCTGTATTGTACTGTAAGAAGGAATTATGAGGCGCTGTATTGGGGTTTCAGAGGGGATGTAAATTATTATGATGTGTAAATTATTTTGCGCCAAATCCATGCTCGTAAGATTGCGCATAGTGCTATGCTATCATCAAGGTAATTGGTTCAATGTGCACTTATTTCACCTTCTCAACCTCCTCGGGAGGATAAGGCGTTAGAAGGTTTACGTTCTCAATCCAAGTTCTCAAGTTACTGGTTTATTCTTGGATATGCATCAAGTCATTTCGTTGTATTGTAGTCCATTTCCAATAATAGATACTATCGCCGGAAATATCCTGTCACGTGAAAACAGTTAATGAATTCTAGGACCTGGGAGAACGATGACGAACACATTGAACTTCAAAGTATCATGGATGACCTCCGTGTGTGTTAGGGTAATGTCCGCATGGCGGTTGTACAGCCCACACTGGGTGTTAGGGTAATGTCCGCATGGCGGTTGTACAGCCCACACTGGGTGTTAGGATAATGTCCGCATGGCGGTTGTACCGCCCACACTGGGTGTTAGGGTAATGTCCGCATGGCGGTTGTACAGCACACACTTTTGGTTGTAAAAGAATATAACTGTGATCCTGTGTTAAAGAAAGTGCTACTTCAACGTAGTCAGATTGAGAACTGACTCAAGTGTTTTAAAGATACAGATAAAGATATACAGTGGAGACGGAATAGTATTGATTTTCTAGTATTACAAATTAGGGTATGGACGATTTGGAAACAGCAATATGTGTGTCCTTTGCCGAGCGCTTCTTTTACTATGCATTTCCCTCGGAACATATAATCTTTAGGTTTTGTAACTCGTGAGTTCTTACTTAAATATGTGTATCATCATGAAGAAAAATATGTTACATGTGTGTGTTTGGTGATGATGAAATTATGTGCATGCATTTATTAATTAATTAAATTTATTAATTTAATAAATTAATATATTAGTTTACAAATAGTATTCTTCTTTTTTCAATGTACGTACCTTTACTATGACTAACAGACGTAGGGAAACAATCATTACTTCTAATTTTGGCTATTTTCAACATAGATTGCTGACCATGCATGTAATACTGTGACATGGGTTATCTTCATCATTTCACTTGGGAGTTTTGAAGATTGCATTGTTTGATCTGTGCTGGCCTATCGTTGTCTGTTTCCCTCTGACGCTAAAGTATTACATAGTCTAATATTAAATATATACAGTATTATTATTTGATAAACTTTGCAGAAGGTCAGCATTGAATAAAATGTTCATGAAAATACTTAATTACTTGTAAAATATTATATTTACAAGTTACATACATACAGACGTGTGTGATGTGATATGCTCCTACCGCTATATAGTGTCACTATACAGGCAACTCGGGTTCGAATCCAAGGTCATGTTACCTTTAATTTTTATTCGTTTAAATGAGCACTCCAAAAAAACAGCATATACCACCAATGGAGTTGAAAAGATCATATTAGTACGAAAGTAACGGATTAAACTTAAGGCACGTTGAAAAGCGATTAAGCTCCATGACAGCAGCTACTGACGTCTAAACCGGGTTTCCGAGAAGCACACAGTCCAGTTGGATGAACACTGTATGCTGTGATTTATACTCATTAAATACAACCTCTGAGTACAGCTGGAGTCAACATTATAATTGCCAAACCTACATCAGGGAATTCAACGAGTGTGGTAAATTCCTTTATAACCACGTACACGTAAATATATACTGTAGGGAAAGAAAAACAAACAGAGGTATCTGTGTTAGGTTAAGCTTGTGCTGTTCTGAATCCACATGCAGGTTCAGTATTTCGCTTTGGAGGTATTATATAATTACATACATACAACAATGCATCCTACTTATTCGAGTATGCCATAGACTTTGGAATCATGAGCATGTCCCCTTCTCACCTGGAAATAGTCTCGTCATTGTTACTGTCTAGTTGACCGATGCTGAAGTGAAGGGCATTGAGTGCGGCCTGTGTAGGACAAATATTTCGTCATATGTACTCTAGCTTAATGTCACTGCAGGACAAATCGCCGTGCATGTTTGGGGAACTCATAAACGTGTCAGTCTTTACATATACTGTGCATGTACATGTATGCAAATGTATAATTATGTAGCCTATATACTATGTGAGTTGTTATATGTTAGCCTACTCCAACACGGAAATAAACCTATCCATGATTTGTCCATGACGGGATAGCATGTCTTCGTGTAGACCTATGTATGTACATTTTAGGTGTTAATGTTTCTTCTCCTTCCGCTGTTGCTGCTGCTGTTGATGCTGCTGCTGATGATAATGATGGTGTTGATGATGATTATACTACTATTACTATTACTATTACTACTACTACTACTACTACTACTACTACTACTACTACTAATAATAATAATAATAATAATGTGCACATTAAAATATCACGAAATCCACTTACGATTATTACCCAGGTCAAAATCAGTGCACCTTCACTTATTTCTCGACTCCCTGGAAGGTATGCAACCCAAGCTTCTTGTCGTCAAGCGCTAAGATACGATGCACATCTCATCCTACCGGGTACCCACATGTTTTTGTTTATGTCATGTTCCAGTGTGAGACAGGATAGATATCCTAGATACTCTCAGGTACGACACCCATCCACGCACTAACCGGGCCCGATTGTGCTTAACTTCCAACCTCAGTGGTCTCCACATTAATTAAGTTTATTATATTTATTTACGTCAAGATCACGTTTTGGTTACATGGCACATGCTCCTAGCTTATCTGGACTATATTTCAAGCATCATGTGTTATGGAGAGAAAAACCTCTATTTTTTTAAACGATTCTTCATGTAGGGCCTACTCAATACTATTAAAAATATATCTACATGGAGATCAAGACATTTTTTTGTGTATTTTTAATGACACACTTATTCTACGATTGGCATGATTAGCAGGTTCCTGATGCCATGCTTTGATAAAATGCCAGTGACGAATGTTGATATCTGATTCGTGACGGCTGGGTATAATTTTAGACATTTTTTAAAACAAAAAAACGTATAGAAGTTTTATAGTCTACTATTGTTAACATGGACAAAGGGTACTACTTGTTCAATAGTACTACAGTAGCTAAACGGCCGTATAATACATGTATGTAGTTATATCTGAGTCATAGAACACAATTAGTCCATAACTGACAGACATAACTGGCAGGCTAGCTTGAAAAGTCGGCCATGTCTAACAATGAGAGATTTATCTCCCTGTCGATATCAGTCTTACCTAATCGCACTAATACATGTATATGGTGAAGACATGTTTTTACGTATCGTGTGGGGGTTGGCGTTGGGTAAAAATGATGTAATAGAATCTCCACAAATGCATATCTTAAAAACTAATTTGGCCCTGAGTAGACCTACTTTTTTTAAAGTTTAAAGTGCATAGGCATGTATGCACATGTGTGTATGCAGATAGTGAAACACATGCACCTCAAATTCGAGGTGCAGTGCAGTTAATACAGAATTGATTATGATTATGAATTTGAGTTTTGAATAAATCTGGTAACGTCTATATTGTATTATGCATAGGCATAATCTTTGACGAGTTTATAGGATTATGTTAATAGAAATCAGGTATTATTTCTTGAACATTATCCGCTAACATGCATACGGTAGTTTTCCTTTAAGATAGACTATAAACCATATATACACAGTATTGATTATGAATATGATGTACCTGATAATGTACGGTAGAATTCGGCATAATTCGGCATAATTCGGCATAATTCGGCATAAGTTAACGTGTGGTATACCTGATTGTGATTCTTCGAGGTACCAGGTAATGTGTATATACAGTAATTTGGCATCCAATGAATGTAATTATCTAATCATTTAATAATTTAACAATAATAATGATTTCAGGTATTCTGTTTGTATTTCATGCCACTAATGTGTTATTCTTTAACACAGCTAGTGTGTTTTATGATATACTGTATACTTGAAACATTATCTTTCTGTTTGAACTGGTTAAAATAATGATTCTACCTTGCACCTGTGCTGTCATTCTTTGATATAGTGTGTATTTATAACGTGGCATTATAACACTAAGATATCCGACCTGTAATATGCCATTTAGATATGTACACCACGTGTACACTGCATAGCACTAATATAAGGCTTCATGTTACTTCAGACATTACATTTGCTTATTCACGATTAGAATACAATTTCAAACGTTTCGTTTTATCTGTTGTTAGTGTAATATCATCCCCAAAGTATAAGTACGTACAGAGCGATGGTACTTTTGTTTTCAACTTGTGTCACTATTCGAATCCAATTTCGCACACTACTACGGCCAGTAATGTTATAGGCCTACTACTCTTTGTACATGTATATAGTAGCACCTTCTCACAATACCCGCTACGTTGACACATCTGGGAATGATCATGATCAGAGGGTAGTTTCTTCAGTATTTCTCCGCTTCGTCTAGATTACTACTGTAGTACTGAAATTGTAGTAGAACGATTATAAAATTCCTCAACTTACAGTCTCATGTTTGCACTATAATATATCAGAGTTGCGTTGAGAAAATGTAATGTGTGTGATTTTGACATTAAAACAGAGAATTCATGAGATATAACTGCAGTTTGGATTCAATCTCTCTCTCTCTCTCTCTCTCTCTCTCTCTCTCTCTCTCTCTTTCTCTTTCTTCTCTCTGTCTATATGTCTGTATGTATGTATGTCCCCATATATATATATATATATATATATATATATATCTCTCTCTCTCTCTCTGTATCTCTCTCTCTGTCTCTCTCTATATATATGTATCTAATATA
>JAVCKZ010098145.1:0-11162 GCA_034780755.1 Lepetodrilus elevatus | reverse complement strand
GAGAGAGAGAGAGAGAGAGAGGGGGGGAGGGAGGGAGGAAAGAAAAAGAAGGGAGAAGGGGAAGAAGGGTGAAAGAAAAGAAAAGAGAAAGAAGGGGGAGGGAGATAAGAGAGATATAAGAGAGAGAGAGAGAGGGAGAGAGAGAGAGAGAGAGAGAGAGAGAGAGAGAGAAAGAGATGAAAGTGAAGAAAATGATATAGAAAATTCCATATACTAGTAATATAATATTAAAATAAAACCAAATGTTAGCTTGTAAATAAAAGCGATGGAGTATCAAGTAAAGGCGTAGTACTTAATATAAATAAAACATATTTAGTTAGGATCTCCTCCCCCCATTATACAGTTATCTCAATTGGTTGTGAATTGATATTATTTTTAAAGCATTTTTCTAGCACCCCCCTCTCCTCCCCCCCCCCCCCAGTATGTGTTTGCTTATTTATATATCTGTATAAAAATAAGCTTTACAGCTTAATTACTAACCCTCTGATTTCCTTTTCAATAATAATGTTTAAAAAAAATATATTTAGATCTATAAAATTCCGGATTATTAGCTGCCCAACATTTACACCTTCTATACATGCGTTTAAAATAATTTTATGCCACATGTTGGTGACATTATAGCATGTCTTTCCAGTAACGATACGTTTATAAAACATTATTTCTCTCTCTAATACGTTTTCTGTTTTAGATAACATAGCATCTATAGATGTTATTTTATCTAAAACAGAAAACGTATTAGAGAGAGAAATAATGTTTTATATAGATGCTATTTTATGTAAAACAGAAAACGTATTAGAGAGAGAAATAATGTTTTATAAACGTATCGATTCATCTTCCAGCATTCCAATTGAGGTACATTTGTATAAACTAACATTGTTAAACGACGTAAAATTTATATTTACGTATCTACTGTAACGAAATTTACTGTTATTTAAAAGACCGTTACTGGAAAGATATATCAAGAGAAAACACATTCAGTAAATTAATTAATGGTCCGGTCCCTATGTGCATTTTTTCTAGACCTAGTTTTCATTTTGTGATCTTCAATATTGCAAATAACGAAATGGTCGGTAATTTTCATCAGCATACCATAGTAATTATATGTATTGCAGTAAAGACATTAAATATAATTACGTTCCAATTTAATACATTTAACATGTAATTTTCAGCATTTGTTTCCTATTGTGCCACTCAGCACATTGCTGGCTACTAAACTGAAACTGGCTGCAAATATCACAGTAAGTTCCGCTTTTCTTGACCTAAGGGAACGTTATTTACTCCAGTTTTTCTATGCCGTTACAGCAAAGACAAACAGTTTGGGACAGGGATAAATAATGTTACATGAGCTTGATGGGAATGTTCAATTACTAGCATTTTCCATAGAACTGTAAACCTCCAAAGTTCAACTGTTAGACCTAGGGACAATGGCATTTCTCTCATTTGGACCCTTAAACAAAACAAATTAAGATAAAGTCAGTTAAAATACATATCGAAAAAGAAAATGCTATAGGTGTGTCTAACTCCTATTTTAAATATCTTTTTTTTTGGAGAATATAATAACAAATTTCATATACATTTTTTTTTAATTTCAACAATTTTATAGGTCTGGGACAGAAAAAGTGGCATCTTTTGAGAATGACGCTTGAATGTTAAACGTCCCACTTCCATTTATATGAAAGTATTCGACGTGAAAAATGTCACTATTCGACGATTGAGTTCGACGAAAGAAGAAGAAGAAGAAACTGTATTTAACATCTGATACCGGTATGTAAAGTTTCTTCTTCTTCATAATATTACCAAGTTAAGATTAAGTCTCAAATTCTAAGAATAGTTCAGCTGTGGGAGAACAGAATAACATTATGAAGATACTGGCTCAACCATGACAAAACATCAAAATAATATTGCAGAATACAAGTGAATACTTATTTTATTGTATTTGTTATTATTACAATGAACACCGCACAAGACATATACAAGCACCGTGAATACATAGACAACACACGTTATATTACTGTTAATAAACATAGTATTTACAATTTATACACTTGCATTGAACAAAACCCCTGCACTATATATATTTACTGTCAGTACCTGTACATAATAGGCATATACTTATAAATGTAATGTATATGTATTTTAGATTCGATGTGTAAGCCTGCGTAAATGGTAATATGCTTATATTTCAAGGTGGTAAATGAGGGAATATGTATGCGTGTCATGGTCACCTCCATCCTCGGAAACTATGTCCTTTGGCTCCTTACATCCTCCAAATGACCCGAACAATGACTACTAAGTACATTACGGCAATGAGAAGTTGGTGCTCCTTTTTCCATTTTCGATATTCAAAATATTTCTAGTTTACCTTTTCTGAAGTAGACTCAATTTTGAAATTATGCATTTATAAGGCACCAATGTCACATATTTAATGTATTAACACCAAATTTCTCTCACGTACCGTAATATCTTTAAAACGTGCCTAAACAGGAAGTGTGCAACTATCAAATCTGAATTACATAATCTTTCATTTACCGTAGAACATTAGCTCCCTATTCAACATTTTTAACATCTGAAACATTCAGGCTGAATAATAACGTAAAAGGTCATGGATTGAGCTAGCTGCAGTTCTGTAGCTAGACAATTCCCAGTTTACTATTTTACTATTTATTAGGGTAAGGGTGCCATAACAGATCGCAAAATAGTAAACGGGGAATCTATTAACTACAGCTAGGATTGAGCCAACCAGGGAGCTTCGAGATCCTCTTGGAATGTATTGTGGGTATGGCAAAGTGTGTGAATATCAGTGGAGATATATAAGAGGCAGGAGCTTGCATTGCCATTGGATTATATCATATATGTAAGAATATTAGTAGAATAAACATCATATAGCCGCTATTTCAGAACGGGTTCATGGATAAGGGTCTTTCACGGGTCTGTGACCGGACGTTTGAGTAGGTCTTGATGGTAGATCTGTTCCAGTGATACCTGGAGAGATGTTAAATTATAAATCTTCAAAGAAACTATAGCAGACTGAGTAGGTTCAACCTTTCTCACTGTTTGATGTTGCACAATAATGCCTACAGCCGCTACACACACACACAAGCCCATACAATACATCAACCATAAAGGGACAAGTTCTACACCAAACATAATGGCAGAACTTGTCTTTTGGATATATTAGTTAGCTGCGTATGCCTAGCCTATATACTTTCAACAAAGAAGAATATCCAAATGTCCGTAGGCTCCAAGTAGCCTACTCTTCAAAAAGTTTAAAGAAGCATCAGGTTCTTCAAGCAGATTTATGGAATTTGGTAGAAAGATTCCAAACAAATTATCTGCTGATGGTTGATTTATTTCGTCCAGTATACCTGGGCATTACGGAATGGTAGCATAGTCATGCACGGGTGAACACTGGGAATATCTACGAGAAGAGTTGTCACTGGTGTTTGTGAGAGGGTCATAGTTAAACACACATGGTATCTGATTGCTGTACACCGGTTCCGATTCCAGGTAACCCGGATCCGGAACTCTAATGATCTTGATCTCTTGTCGTCTTCTCGGGACGTAGCTCACGTCAAGAGTGCCATTTTGGACAGCGGCCATTTTCAATGTCTTCATCGAATCCGTCTTCCTTACGTGTCTGTTGTTATTCCTCCGCGATTTCCTGCACGTGAAATATGTTATGAGTGTGAGCACACCCAGCCAGAATATCATTCCGCCAGCTGCTGCGACAATGAGAGGAACCGTCTCTATATCAAATAGTTCCGATAGCGTCGTAGTGCGAATCGGTACTAACTTGGTGGCGTTGATACAGTTTGAAGTTGAATGCACGTCTGCAAGCGTGGAATCTGTAAAAAAAAAAAAATAACTAAATATAAGTGTATAATAACAAATAGATCTTCAGTTTCACCAAGTTCAACTTCCAACGAGAACAATTCTATGTATTTCAAGAAATCAATGTCTACGTCATATCCTGCTCTAGTAAAAGCATACATTACGGTACGACCCTTTCGTGAATCACAGCTCTGAACGGAAGTGATCATGATACGGACAAATGCTCTTTACCTGAGCTCTCCGACGTTGGTAATGTGGACTGCAAGCTTTTAGCATCTCGGAGGATTTCTATAATATAAATATATTCCTGTTTGTTCATTAGGAATTCAATTATTTGAACGCTTGAAAGCATGTCTTAATTGGTAAGATATGTATACTTTATTGTTCTTGCTTTATAAATAAAATAGCTCGTGTGGTCAAACGCTTTTATTACGAGAACGACTGTTGGTGTATAAGACTCCAGAGATCTAAGACAACATACCAGCATTTCCGATCAGAATGTCATCTATTGCAATGGCTGCCGATCCTTTTCCAACCTTTCCTTGGAAAATGACCTACAAAGAAACATATATAGATGGACATGATGGAATCAACGTTAGTCAGTTTCAAAGAACATGTATACTCGTTCGCCGTAGCTTTCTATCCTCTTCAGAATACTCAGTATGCGTTAATCTGTGCTGAAACCTTATACAGTAGGCCTACTAGTAATTAGTAGTCATGATAGTGTTTGTCTAATATAAGGTTGGAGTCCATTAAGGTTCAAGACAGTTGATGTTTCTGGGAACAGGTACTCATTCTCGGTAGCTTTCTCTACTCTTATGCAGAACACTCAGCAGGCGTTAAAGCCTTGGCTCCAACGTTGACAGTACTTTTGTCTATGTCTAAGGTGGGAGTCCAGGTTGATGACAGCGTGCCCAGTTAACCAACAGAAGACAATACATGACAAACAAATGACAACAGATGACCAACAGATCATCACAGAAGGCCAACAGAAGACCACCAGAAGACCAACGGATGACCAACTAAAAAAAACCCACCAGATGACCAACATATGCTCAACAGATGACAAACAGAAGACCAATAGATGATCAACATATTACCAACAGAATACCAACAGAAGACCAACAGATGACCAACAGAAGACCAAGATGACCAACAGATGACCAACAGAAGACCAATACAAGACCAATAGATGACCAACAGAAGACCAATAGATGATCAACAGATGACCAATAGAAGACCAACAGATCTAGATGACCAACAGATGACCAGCCACTTACTCTGAAGGGGCCAGTGACATTGGCGTTCTTGCTGACTGTCGTCCACACATCAGCCTCTCTGCCGTTACGAGACCAGATTTCAGACTCCGACGACACCATTGACATGTCTTTGATGTAGACCGACAGACGTTGAGTCTGATCCCCGAACATGCAGAACAGAAACGATATGTTCACGTGACCATCTGGCGACGTCATCACCGGGGTTGCAAACACCGCTCTGTGATTGAGCAGGTGCTTCGTCGTCGCCATGTAGAAGAAATAGTCGCCAACTGCAAAACAAACAAGAAAATGGAAAATAAATGTTCACATTCAGAGAAAATCATGTTTGTATGACGTACTGATTGTCAATGTACTATTACAGTTGTGATATAAGATTTCTACTGGTCTAGGCCTGAGGGGTTACCCCTTTGGCTCAGTCGGTAGAGCGTTGGACTCACAATCTAGCAACTCGGGTTCGAATCGCATGATTGGAATTGGTCCTGTTTCAATGGCGCCCATCGTGTATTCGAGTTAAGAAGCAGACCTGCTATGGCCGTGGCGGAACGGGTTTAGGGGTGAAACGTCTGGCGTCCAAAGATATCCAGAATATTATATATGCCATCCTCAAAACCTCGGCCAGTATGACTACTTTGAAAACATCCGTCAAATTTCGGATGTTAAGTAGTTATTGTAGCTGGTGTTTCGAACATGATTATATAAATTTACTTAGATCTACTAGTATGAATATTTTCTTTGACGTAGAATGAGGGATGATTAGCGAGTTGTGACATTTTGGAGATTTGTTCTACTTCTGTTTATTATTATACACACATTTTTCAATGATAATCAAACAAATAATTTAGAACATTTCAAAAACCAATTGGCGCCTTTTTCGTGAGAATGGGTGGTATATGCATAGGTATTCAATGATGAAACTATTCTAGCCACTTACTATGCGTGGTGTTCATGGAGTCGGCTTCATGTTCGCTGTCGTTGATTTGACCCTTGCTGAACCCAACTGACCAATCAAACTCGTCGATGATGTAGTTGATGCCCTGGTCCCAGGACTTACACAGAGTTCCGTTGTTGAAGTCGCAGCCCACAGCGCACTGGGCCAGACGCAGCGAACCCACTAAAGAAAAGAACAACATTTAGTTTTCAATTAGTACGCCAATAGAATTATGCTAGCAATAATAAATCCAATAAAAGTCGTACAAATGAGTTAAATATACATGTAGTTAATATTTACATGTGTACGTATATCATCGTTTAGTTGTGTTTAGTTATAAGTCTTTTGCTGTTCTGGAAACTATAACTGGTACATACCTGCAAATAATACGATATACCCATCTCAAGCAATATTTCCTGTCAAATACGCTGACGACCATTTTTTTAAATAAAGATTTTAGAAAATGTATATTTTACATTAATTTGTAAAATAGCCCCTTCAAAGTCTTTGTCATTTCTACTTGCTGGTCAATCGAACATATCAAAATCCAATGTATATTTACAAGGAAGATTATACGATGTTCCTCCTAACTTCAACATTTGGCAAGAGTAATCTACCAATCTTTTGTCACAAACGAATTAGATTTAGCTAATATTCCTATTTTATTTTCTATTTCGCCGTTTCCGATAGGTTTCCTATATATCCACTATGAGAATCATTTTGCTGAACGGTTTTGAGAAGAAATGCCGTAATGGTATTTTAATAAGGCCTAGTATAGTAGCCTACTCACCTAGCACCACCATTGCTCCAAGTAACGACGTCTTCACGTGCATCCTGAAGCACGGGCGTTACCTCCACTTCATGAGACAATCGAGCCGGACAGTGGCCAGCGTCCAGTGTCCAGTGATGATGTCACACACTAAGTGGTGGCCTGGTATGTCAGCAACCTCAGCTGGAACTATGTGTCGCTTTCCTAGGCCAAGCAACTTTAAACCCTCCGTGTATGGCCCTGTTCAGAAGGAATTTAAAACACCAAACTGAAATACGATGAAGTGAAAATTAAACCATATGGACGTGTATCTAAATTATTTAATCAATATTTGCGTTATTCTTGTTGAAAAATAAAAGCAGCTATTCCTTAAAGTTATCATTCATATATTGTCGGTTAACATACATTGAGGGTATATTTCTTCCATTCCTATATCTTGCATTTAAATATTAAATATTAAATGCTACGTTATCTACCATTGAATATGCCATATAATATATCACTTAAAATAATAACATATATTGTCTTGATAGTTGTTAAGACAGATAACCATTTGTATTACTTAAATCTGCCCTAAACAAATACATCACGTCACGTACTCCTAACATCACCAGCGATGTTAACGACAGTGTCCACCAGTGTTTGGAGCAACCTGCAAAGAACCCTGTGTGGACATTACGTGTCTAAGACCATTGAGACGGGTCTGAGACGCAATGATCCTTTACGAGGTATCGTATCAGTTCTATGAGAATATCCCCGTGTAGCTGACTAAACGATTCCGGATCTACTACTGAGGCAAACATCAGCGTCCCTTGAACAAACAATACGCTCGGCTATGCTTGTATTTATGAGTATGCAAATATAACTCCCACAAGGCAAATTGTTGCGTACAGAAATACCTACATGGGTTACAGTCTTAAATATAGGGGGTTCCATGTATACCACCGCGAATGTCGGATTATCAGAATGTATAGCCTTCCTTTAAAACCATTCGGTTAGGTGTGTTTTTAGAATACTTCATTGACCAGAATGCCGAGGGATTGGGTAGAGGTTGTACTGTAACTACAAGACCAGATAAGAATACAAACTGTGCATGTAATTGTACTGTGTATATTGCACTTAGGTAAATAGGTAATTATTACATAAAAGTCCTTGCACAACAGAGGTGACTTTCGCGGAGACAAACTCGACGATTTACGTTCTGAGATAGAACCTTGTCATTTACAGTGTATTAACCGGCATCTGTGTAATCCGGCAATCTGCGTTGTACTTATATGCTTACACATGCACTATTAAAAGCGATATTTCACTCGTCTCTGGCGTGCGAGGACATTTCCCACGGAAGCAGAAAACATGAATAATTTATACTAAACTTGCGTTTTAGTATTCTCTATGTTTTTAATGGGGTTTAGAGTCAATTTCAAGATCCTTTCATGTACATAAGGACGTTGATGACTAAATAAGAGTGGTTCATTCTGTACTTTTATTACACATATACTTGTACCAGTAATAGACAATGGCATATTTATATATTGTTTATACAAACGTATACTTTGTTAGTTTAATATTTAGTACACGTGTGCTTATTGTCTTGTCGTATGTATTCTAAAAATGAATTTATTAGGATTAGGCTATGTCTGATACATATAACGTAAGAGCAAAAACTAAAGGTTCGCGGTGTGCTGTATAAATATTATTCTGTGCAGAAATCAAATGGAAATGTTCGTTACCTCTTCTATTCGTACAGTATAAAAGCCACGGTTTAATATCACTATCACACGTTAAGTATAGTATTACAGTATATTATAGCGGAAGTCAGACAATACGTGTGTAAATTGCAGCACTGCATATAACAGTATGACTCCATGTTTAAATACCTTGTATCAGCTAGCTTTGTCTTACAAGAATAAACCTAATATATTTTATTTAAGAGGGGAGGGGTGATGAGGCTATAGCAGTAATAGATGCAAGCTTACTTTAACTGTCGGGTTTAGTATTTGATAATCCTTTCAACAGAACGAAATATAAAATACGGACAAAAGCAGTACAAAGGAGCCCTGTTGTTACTGTATATATCAGTATAATAATACAAAGAAGACCTATTGTTACTTTATATATCAGTATGGTATATATTTAGATGCAGTTCTGCCCTGTTTAGGTGGGTGCCCTATACATGTACAATTGTACATGTATAGCAAAATAGTAAACGGGGCATCGTCTAAATGCAGAACTGCAATGTATAGTTACCGCACAGAGAGTTAATGAATGAATAGTTACACAGTAAAGGATAACCTGGAGGTGTAACCTAGATTCACATGGAGTAAACATAAAATTAAGCGTTTGACTAAACTGTTATCTAACTTCCCTAAATAATACGGAAAACAATATCCGTACGAACTCAATATCACTTAATAAACAAGGTAACACCAAACAGCAGTATAATAGATCCGGGAAGTGTGCGTGTTATACATGCAAATCCTTTGTATAGCTGAATCAAATAAAGTCTCTGAATTTTTTTCGTTTAGTAAAACTTTAAAACCGTATCCCAGTTAAATTAGGAAGAACACGTATCCGACTGAAGATGTACTTCACTATCTGCGGATGACCAAGTACATAACACGTGGGCATCTAATGTACTCATATTTAATATTAATACAGCCTAGACTAACATATAATGCATACCTGCTCTCAGTGTTACCAGTGATACTGTTGGATGATTTTCAATATGTTCCAGACTTTTGGATTAATTATCTGTGTGTATGTGTCAGGTATGTAAATGTCAACACGTCACTTTTCTATTTGCATTCATTCACCGTATCGCTCCGGTGTGGTTAAAGGATTGCGTTAATTTCACGAGAATATGCCTTGTTGTGCTGTAATGCTCACGATCATGTTCAAGCATGAGGAAAATGACATGCAAATCATATTTGAAATGCCATCCCGGGCGTGTGCAAATGCATACTAATAAGCTTCTGGCTAGCCTGATGACTACTTCTTCTAATTATTTTATTTTGTGAATAAGACACACGCACGGACGCACGGACGCACGGACGCACGGACGCACGGACGCGCGCACACACATATATTCCAGTAAAAGCCGCATATACTTATTTCTACTTCTCCTCAAATTTAATTTTCTTCATGTTGATGTCTTTACAGTCGGAAGTTCATTACAAGCATCCAGTTGTTCCGAGAACGGCGGGGTGTGCGCCGGATCCGGGAACTGCACTGGAGCTATGCGTCGTTGTTACTATGGTAATCATGGTTGTTATGGTGATGACGTATGCTGCATACACCGGTCCTTGTTTTCTGGCTATAATGATGCTGATGAGGGTACTGACGAAAATGATGATGATGATGATGATGATGATGAAGAAGATGATGAAGATGATGACGAAGCTGAGGTGTACAGTAGTGGTGATTACCGTTACCAAGGTGACTATTTAATATTTAGGTACTTTAATAACTGAGCGTATTTATACTTACCTGTGTTTTTTTTTATGCTAACGAATAACCGATAGTATTGATTATCAATGTCTATTGTAATTCCTAAAGTAAAAACGCTGACCGTTGTATACGGAAAAATCGTAGCGCTACTAGAGTCGTAACTCTTTAGCAGCTCGGTATTAACATATAGGAGTTACGACTCTTGTAACGTTACGATAGTTCTGTGGAACGGGGCCCGCATTCTCGAAACGTTTTAGCTAAGAACTTCTTAGTGAGAACATTCTTAGTACATACGAACTTCTTAGGACTTAAGAAGTTTCGAGAATAGGGGCCCGGGACCCTGGCTTGGGTTCCGGTCCACAGGACTGTCGTAACGTTACGAAAGGCGTAACTCTTATACATTAGCATGGAGTTACGACTCGTAGCGCTACGATCGTTCTGTGGAACGGGGGCTAGTTGTATTGTGGGTTTTTTCAGTGCTGGATGTGTAATAAAACCCGGACCATACTATGACCATCGCAGTAAATGTGTCTTTCCTATCCTACAACATGACTTCTGTAATTTGACAGGGTCATCTGACTGCGGTGATATCTCCGTGTTTTGGGGCGACTCTGGTAGTCGTCGTCGTCGTGTTGTTGGAGGTGACCCCGCGGTGGTCGGCGAGTGGCCCTGGCAGGTGGCGTTGAAGGCCCGAGGGTGGCATGTCTGCGGGGGGTCACTCCTTACCCCGAGCTGGGTCGTGACAGCAGCCCATTGTTTCGAAAAGTAGGTACAATACAGCTAACACAAAACTGCTCATTGGATCGTATCCAATCAGATTCTTCATACGATGTGTGTGTGTGTGTGTGTGTGTGTGTTTAAATGCTTTGACAGTCGCCTTCCAGCACAGCTGATTTCGGCAGACTGG
>JAVCKZ010098134.1:0-11162 GCA_034780755.1 Lepetodrilus elevatus | reverse complement strand
TGTTCCTGAAACATATGTAAATTTAGGACATATTGTCATGGAATTTGGTCTCATGACCCATTAGCTTCATGGCACAATGAATGCTACTGACTCAACCTTCATTCCTTATTTGAATGATCTATGAAACACGACATGGCTTATGAACTTGGCCATTAATTACTTTTGTTGAGTATATTTCAATATGCCCTCTATATCTTCTTAGTAGTACTATTTCAATTACATGATTCACACATTTTAATTCCATTAACCCCCTAAGCATTAAATGCAAACAGTGATGCCCTGTACGTATTAGAAGTAATTTTGATTCATCTAGCAGGGAGAGTGTTAAGTGTAATGTTAAAGGAAGGATACCTGATTGAAAATATACATGTATTTTAGGTACGACCTGTATTAGATATATTCCATATGGGAAATGCGAAACATGTGTATTTTACAGTTATTTACACATTTCCTTCCATCGTGTAGTAAGGAAAAGTTGACCTTCAGTGGGCTGGAGTATTGTTCAGCACAGCTAATGGTTTCAATGGTTTCTAGAACAATAGCGTCACTCAGTAACCGCAGATGTCATTTTCCGTTGTATACACTTGACATTCTTTACGTATTTTTCTTTGCAAATAACGAAATAGATTAACATGTACGTTTTATGGGCATATATGTTTTTTACTGGAAGTTGTCGTTACATCATAATTTAACATTTACATACTTATTTTCATACACACACTTGGAAGATGAAGTATTCAAAACTTCATTGCATTGGAGTTGTAACCGAGATAAAGTCTCTAAAATAAGTAAAGTATATATATGCTTTCAAAACAGAATTTTAAAAAAAATTAAAATATGAAGACATACTTTAATGGTCAAATGTATTAACACTTTTAATGTATTAAGTACAAATGCATAATTGAAATACAAATGTGGTAGTAGTACACCAGTAGTGACATTTAAATATCTTGATTTAAAGCATCTGCAAATGCGTGTATACATGCAACTGTTGAAGTCCACCATTAAATTCTACCTGTGTTAATCAAACTGTTTAAGCTAGGAATTACTTGTTCATACTGCCATATGGATATACTAATATTTGTTTCTTTAACTGACCACCAAAGTTTTTGTTTACTATCGACTTTACTACAGTTGTCACATGCTTAAGAGGCCCTGCTAAGGTTAGACAAACTTCTGCTTTTCTAATAAATTCTCTTATTGTATGATTTGATAACATAATTGCATTTTATTATATTTAGGTACTGTATCTAATTGGAAATTTTGAAATTGAATTTATTTCAATATCGTAACTTTATTAATTAACATAGTTTCTTCAGTTTCACCAGTAATGTGATAACATCATCAGAAGAATGTATGTAAAAATTGCAAGGACAAAATCACATAGAACAGGTGCTGTATTCGGAATGTACGTCAAAACGGCCTCAAGACACTAAACCTCAGCAACATAGAAATTCCAATATTAGCTACATCTCTTGAAATATCTCCTGAATATTAGAAAACTATCTTCTAATACTTTAACGTGACTTTTATTCAACTACTTATACAGCATAACATTGAGATTGTATTCTCCTCACAACTAGTGTTACAACGGTTGTACTTTCCTCAAAACTAGTGTTACATTGTAGTCGGATTTTCCAAGTTGAACCTTGCTAGTCTCTAAATCCGCTAGTCTACATGCGGATTATTCAAATCCTACGTCATGCAGTAATAATGATTATGGTAGTATGTCGGTAGGTTAAATATTGACTCTGTACGCTTGGATAAATGTGTCAGTCTGGACTAGGGTTTAAGAGATCAATAGAATCATGATCTAAGATTAAATACATGATATTAGCGATCATGAAAAGATTATGTTAAGTCAGGTGTTTGTTCGGTTGAATATATATTTACGTAACTGGGAGATTGACTGTTATACCTTCAGGATCTGTTCATCTTATAGCATGTGCTTTGTATTAAGATAAACTATAGGTTTATGTGTGTATATTGCACATTAATAGATTACATTATGTTGGCGCTAACATTAATATTTTTATTGTTATTTAAAAGCTACTGAAACTAAATTAAATGTATTTACATCTAGAATTTCACATAATGGACAAATAATAATTGTTAGTGTTTGATAAATGAAACAGTAAAGATTTTCTAGAAAATATACAAAAGTACAAAAAAGGTTTGTCATACAATATTAAATCTAAAGTCACCTCTTTCTATTTTAGTAGTAAAATTATTAATCAATATTATTGGTATGTGCTATATATGCTACAACCCTGTAGTACAGTACAACTTTATTATTAATCTTTATAGTAAAGGGAGTTAATCTAGCTGTCACACAGTAAACCGCCCCAACCCTTACAGGGCCCCCTGCACAAGGCGGTGTATGGTTATGTGCCCAAGGAGGTGACCTAGCTCACTTCCCTTCTGTCAGTAGCCTGTGCTCCTTGTGCACAACAGTGGCTGTCAACCAACCAACCCACCAACCAGCCCACCAACCAGCCCACCTACCTGTAGACTACCTGCCCACTGGCCTGTCTCAAGGGTGGGGATCTAGCACTACCCGCAACTAGCTGTACTAGTTCACACTTTGCTAGATTACTCAATCTCCACCCTGATCGGATGCAAGTCACAGTTGAAGTAGTATTTCGATCCTCCATAGTCTTTCAAGTGTGAAACATTTCATCCTCTGTTTCGGTGACCAGTGAAGGAATGTGGATATTTTTCGACTGGTGTGTTGATTTCATTGAAGGCAGGTGAGTTTTGACAGTGAGTTTGACAGCTAGATACATGTCAACTAGGTCATTTAGGTGTTTATTTACATGTGTTTGCATGATTAGCAAATCAAAAGGAATCAATTTGTAGATATTATTCTATTTCCTGAATGTTAATGGCTTATTACTTCATAGATTTAACGGGTTGAGGATGAACATTTCAGAGAGGTTGTTTGATTATATTTTTTCAGATTGTTGGAAATTCCTTTAAAAATGGATTCATATGATATTTCGTGTGACCTGTCAAAATAGTTCATGTATACACACCTAGGTATGAACAGACATGACCTGAATATCTGAATTAATTACATTTAGCTATCCACCTTAATCGATGGGCACTTGATACAATTTATTGCCACTATTTATATGTATACTGTTGATAGTACATACAGGAGCTAACCTATATTTATAAAGATAGCGTTTTCATGGTATACTGCACACATAATTCAGAATCGTTGAAGCATGTAATGAGACTATGGTGTTATATGCATAATTATAGGATCGTTTGACATACATATTTATTGAACGGCAGTGGAACGAAAGTACTTTAAGTTATATCATATAGGATTACTTTTGTTACATATTACTATTAATGGCCATAAATAATTATTAGCAGTAATTAAATGAAAGATATGTAGGAATGTATTCAACTGGAAATGCCAATCATGATGATCAGTTAAGCTGATATTGTTTCTTCACATGGGTTGACATATGAACTACAAGAAATATACACCACAGTTCACAATTAACACTCGCTTGCCCGGACCATTTCTCCCAATCAATGTTCGAAATTACCGCTAGAAACCTACTGGCCCGAATAATGATACAAATAACAAATGTTTACAAAAAACATGAATTTCTACTGGCCCTTAGGATACCTTTAGCATTGGGAGAAATGGCCGGGCCAGCGGGCCAGCAGTAATTTCGAACACTTCCCAATGCTAATATAAAGTATCCTATGGGCGAGTAGACATTCATAACATTTGTTATTTGTATCACTATTATTCAGGTGAGTACTTGTCGCAAATGGGTGAAAGATTCCAGCGGCGATGTTAAATTCCATATTCACTCACACTTGGGCGAGTACGTTTTAAAGTTAGTTTCTATCTCTGCAACACCTATTTAATTTCTAGGATATAATAAAATGAATGGCTTATATTAAAGCTATCGAAATTGTTCTAGTTGCTAAGTCAGCCTAAGTAGTCTTATTCATTAGATCCTCGAGGTTGACGAAGAATTATTATCCAGGTTTATAAGTATCTCACGCAGAGCTATTGTTGAACATCGGATCCAATTGTCCTAGTAAAGACTAGTGTCAAAGACAATTGTATAATCTAAACAATGACAGTAGTTTGACTAGGAAGTATTGGATTTCTATATATTTGTTTCAAAGTTAGTTATTTACATGGGGTATTTTAGTGCATAAAATAACAAAATATGTAAAAATATTAGTGGAGAAAATACGAAAATTGCAATTTAATATTTCAATATTAAATTGAGTGAAATAGCGCATGGTAGGCATGCATACAAATACTTTATTTACTAATTTATTATCAAATTTCATAGAAAATAATAAATATCTAACTAAATATGAAGTTTTCAAAAGCTAGCATTGAATGTCATAAGGCAAATAATTCCAATATATAGGAGGTTTTTCATGAGTGTGAGACTAACATAACAACCACATTAACACATATATGTGAAAATCCAATGGGTTTGCCTCGGGGCACCAAGAAACACGTCATAAATGAGCTGCATGTAACAGCATATCCTTAGGTTCATTCTCGTACTAAAACTGGGTTGACGTTTGTGTCCAATTAAACGTCATTTTCTGATGTATGTGATAGACATGCACTCGTATGTAGTTCCGTGTATGTACCATGTACACCCAATACTCTAGGTTTTACATCAATCTATGAATTTGTAATGTTAATCCCAGAAAGAGTTAAGGTTCAGTATGTGCATATGAAGATATATACTGCTATTTGAGAAAGATTTGCTATATTATAATGTATTTAGCCAAACAACTGGTAAGATATACTAGTAGGTATACATTGACTTAGAAGAAGTAAAAGTATGTGTTAATATTCAAGATTGTATGTTGATATTGTCTTCACTTCCCAGTATAGGATTAACACATATCTGGTCGCCTGTATCTGATTTCCAGATGAATAAGGTTACAGACAGACAGACATTTATAGTTTATTATAAGTGTCACATGGTAGGCATACATAAAAAATAAATTACTTTAATAAACATTATAAAATTTCCTACCACATTGCACACACAAACAAATAGGAGACTTACAATCTTGGTGGACATGTTTATGACAATTATTTTTTCGCTGAATTTGCATTTTGGATGTGACAGAAAATAGGCATGCTATTATTTATGTGATTCTATTTTGGTACACATTTTTCAAAACTGAACAAATAAATTTATTCCGAGAATATTTCTGTCTACATTGTAAACAAACTGTCACACACACACTCATATGATGGGCTATAAATGGTGAGCCAACGTGTAAACAACATGGTCTCGATTTACTGTGAGCAGTGTGGCTTTAAGACATCTCTGTCGATTTACTTTAAGCAGTGTGGCTTTAAGACATCTCTGTCACATAAACATGACTTGTTATACAGCATTGTTATTAGTCGTCTGTCAAAATGTACAAAAAAATACAAGAATATTTAAAGGGACGGTAACAGAATAGACAAGAAAAGTAACAGCTAGGACTATTAAAACATAATGGTTGACCTCGACTGCAAAGTAACCAGAAATTGAAGACAAGAATTTTAGGAACGTAAAACTGTAATGTCATCTATTTTGATAAGATTGGTAACCTTGTGAAAGAAATTATGAATAGAATATATATCAAGCATTGAGCATTGGTGAGAAACGAACAATACTGATTGAATCAAATTTATGTCTACATGTATACACATACATACACGTACTTCTGAACCGTTGAGATGTTGTCAATCATGTGAATGGTCATTCCTTTCAATTTAACAAGTTTTTAACTGTTATGACCTTTGTGTTCTATCTGACATTTGACCCTGAATTGTGACTCTCTTAAAATGCTGTCAATGGGAATATATTTAATTATATATGGTACTTCAACATGGACTATGAAATATACAGAATCCAAAGACATCATATGCTTGGTTATCTTAGAATTTCTTTGCATGCTGTTTCTATAGATTTAATAGTGTGTAAGCAGTCGGTGAGGAAGACCGATATTTTCTAGGCCGCGGAGTACAGGTTTTCGTTGGGATGATGTCAAAAGGTGTGAAGAGTTGTCCCCACCTGACTGTTTGCAGTGTAAACATACATCGGTCCAGGTAGTTTAAAATGTTTGTTGTCAGGAAAACTCATTATGATTAAGTGTTATTACCATTCTACGCATGCTGTCTTCTGGACAACTGCCTTCAATGCAGGACCGTGTGAGGGTCAACTGGTTACAGCAACGGATTGTGGATGCATTTAGGTCCTGAGTTCGAATCTGTCTTCGATAACCTGACTTTTCTTTTAACATAAGTTAAACTTTTTGCTTCTGACAACAGATCGTTAAACCTTCTGAATGTGGAGATAGTGGGATGCAATGGCATGTACTTGTTACCTGAAGTTACTGGCTGTCATTTGGTTTATTGGTACCAGCTGATGTTTGAAGATTTACTGTAACATTCTCATGGATGTATTATGAGTAATATAGGTTTCCTCCTATTCATGACATTAACGTTATGGTTGTTAATAGATAATAACATAATGAATTAAAGCAAGAAAGTAAAAGCAATGGCTTCCAATATTCTAAGATGTGTTTGTTTCTTTAAATATGACGGGGGGGAACAGGAAGAAATTTGCAGAAATTCTGATTAACTTTTCCAATGCTCAGTGTTTCCAAAAGCATGTTCTTCGACCTGGTTTAAAATGAAATGAAAATATTATTTTTAATTCCATCCATTTAAGATATCTATGTTAGACCTGTATATTTGCACATTTATACTTAATGTTAACAATTATTATTATTTTTTAACATTTTACATGCAATATTTAGTTTGTTAATTTATTTTGTATATGTCTATTACATTGTATCCAAAATAATTTCAAAATATGTCAATGTTTACAGTCAACATTTGCAACACATGCATGACAGTTCTTGATAAGACTTTATGTAAGATCACATATGTATGACTACACATGTGTATGTGTGTATAATCTGACCTCTGACCTCTCATGCATGTTTAATACGGGCACATCTGTCGTACTCCCATCATGCTGGGGGATCTTAATAGTCACGGAGAATGATATGGATAATTAATGCGGGAGATCACCTTGTATTTCCAAGTGGATCTAGGCTAGTCAGGAAGTGTACTTCGCCTCTCTCACTTTACATGATTGGAGCATGTACACTGTTCTACGTACAGTATGGAACAGGTAGGTTTGTGCTCCTTTGGAAGCTTAATATAGTATTTCTGATATACCTTTACATGATTGTGGTGCTCCTTTGGAAATAGTATTTCTGATGTACTTTTACATTATTGGAGCATGTACACTGTTATACCTACAGTATGGAACAGGTAGGTTGGTGGTACTCCTTTGAAACCTTACTAATATTATTTCCGATAAACTTTGAGAATGATACACAATGTTCCATGATATCATTATGAAATATTTCAATTATATTGTTTCTATTTGATAAACTGTATTTGATAAACTGTAATTCAATTTCAATTTGTAAGAAAAATATTCAGAATGTGAGTCTTAGAAAATAATTGAAAGTATTTAAAAATTACTGCTATGTTTTTATTGAAATGTATTCATAGCAAATCGTCACCAGTTTATGAACAGACCCAAGTATGGAAATACACAGTTTTTATTTTGGTCTCGGTCAAACTTACATTGGGCTTCTCCGGCAGAATTAGGTGTAGTGTCATAAATCAGAAGACCACTACAAAAGTTACATAAATGTTTCTGTATATAGGTATACCAATTTATGGCGCTATTGAAATATTAGGGTAATTGTGTAAAAATAGATCGAGACATAAACATTGAGTTATCTGTGTACATAGGACTTAGTGTTAACTGGCCCAGCTCATTGACTCATTGCTATTAGGTGTGGAAACTATGTGACGAGATTACAGAGATGAGGATTTATAGTTCAAATTATCATATAAACACTTTTTTCTATTGATCAACATTCCCTAATTTTACTATTTACCTGGTTAAGATTGTCACTATTTATCACCCAAATCAATGCTTTTCGGTGCAAACTTATTTTTTAGTCCAATCTAATATACCAAGTTGCCAAGTACCAATGGAAATTTAGGAGTTTGTAAGCTTTTACTATATTACTATGTTTTCTATATTGCTATATATATAAAACTATATTTCTATATCATTATCAGATCTATTGCTTCAATATCTCAAGTTAAACTGCTACTAAAGCTTCATCTCAACAACTTACTTGATATGTCAAGTATAAGAAACTTAGTATGCTCAAACGTATACCGTCAGTTCATGTTGCAGAATGATGTATTGGGGTTCATTATATGGGAGATACAGTTGTCCATGTACAAGGAAGTTGGGTTGAGATAGGTGTCTGTAGTACATTATTGATGTTACTGTTCTAGAGAGGAAGGGGGTCATCAACCTAATGTCATGCAACTCTTCATATAAGTGTATACATAACAATAATAATAATAATAATAATATAATAATAATAACAATAAATAAATAAATAAATAAATAAATAAATAATTAAATAAATAAATAAATTAATAAATTAATAAATTAATAAATAAATTAATAATTAATATTTAATAATCATAATAATAATAATAATAATAATAAGTGAAATAATTTTTAAAACGCCTCTAAACTCCAATGCCAAAAATAAAAGAAATACAACAATAATACTAATTATTATTTATACATCGACAAAATTCAATATGTCTCCACCATGAGCTAAAATAACATAATATGTTATGCTAAAATTTATCTAAAGTTGAAATATGGGATTTGCAACCTGCTTGTTTAACCATTTCCCTGTTGGATTAAGCACAAACACTGCTATTTATGTACCTCCAACATGGAGAGAGTTAACCATCTTTCTGCTGCAGGCAATCCGAGATATCCCGAAGAGCCGTGGCATATTTATCCAGCCTGGAGAGGGTTAATTAATTAAATAACTTGAAAAACATCCATGTTTATTTCCTTGATCTGTTGAAGGTCAAAGCTGTTTTGGGGAGTTACCATAGTTTCTGTGTAGAGAAACAAATCAATAACACGTGGAATGCGTTATCATTTATTTTTTACAAATATGAAAAAAAAATATGTGTTGCTGCCAAACATGTACTGTAAACATTGAAGGAGAATTGCAAAGAATAGCGTGTGCCTGAAATTTCTATCGGATGTGCATACAAACATTGCTATAACTTTATTAAGTTTTACTAGAAGTTAAAACCATGCTTGCTAGTTCAAAGTATAAATTGGTTTTCAGGATACTTAACTTATACCTGTACAATTCTGGGTTAAATATGACAGTATGTAAAAGAGTTTTTAGAATTGTACGAGAATATTGGACTACATGCAAAAACTCCATATATTCACTCACTCATGCAAGAGATTGTATGACATTGAATGAGACTGTTTGAAAGATCATACGATAATTATGATATTGTTTGAGATCATATGATAATTATCATATTGAATGTGGCTGCATGATAATGGAGACTTCATCAGACCAAATGGAAATTATTAGAGTGCCCAGGGTATTACTTGATACTAAGACTAAGAGGATGCTTATGAAATTGTATGCTACATGAAATTGCACGAGACTGAATGAGGTCCTATGAAGTGTTTTGAAAGTACAGTGCTCCCTCGATATAACGCCCTTCGATGCACCACGGACCCCCATTTAAAAAAAAATAAATAAAAAATTTGTTTTCTTCTTTTTTTTCCTCAAATTATATTCGTTGATATAACGCGGGTCTTATAATGCGGGTGGCATGTCATGGACCCCAACTTCAGCGTTATATCGAGGGAGCACTGTATAACAGAAGCCTTACGATCATTCGCTGTTGAGACCTACTTCTTGTCTTCAGTGCACTATTTATTCACCATCTCAGTATTTCACATGACAGCTGCTGCACAACATTACACAGCATCAGAGGTATATCATAATATAGTAGCCTTTGGTCAGTCTGGCCTGCTACTGCACTTACCTCCCTTTGATTTACCTACCAGCATACCATGACCATTAGAGAGTGATGGCAGGTCGCCCGAGCTCGTCAATTATTCACGATATCCAGATTGGCTTAGTTTTCCCGAGCAGGAGATATGTGTTACAGTGGATGACTTGGTAGCCTCTTGGGAGTTCCGCGATTGGCAGAAATGTATCGGAATTGACTCAGGCGTGGTAGATTGGAATTTAATTATGCTTACCTGGAGAACGTTGGCTTCTGTTTTGGCAACGGGGGATAAACAATATGTAGTTAATTACTTGATTAGTTGCAGGCAATGTATATTAGTCATTGAGTTCAAATTTATTATTTGTGTACAAAGTATCATTAACAGTTGGATATTCTAAGGTAAAGCAATAATAATAATAATAATAATAATAATCCAAAGTAAGATACTACTACTACTACTACTACTACTACTACTACTACTACTACTAATTACTACTACTACTAATTATTAATCATTAAGGTTGTTATTATTATTATTATTATTATTATTATTATTATTATCATTAAGGTTATTATTATTATTGTTATTATTATTATTATTACTGTATTATTATTATTATTAAATTATTAACATTTTATTCAGTTAATCATACCAATGATATTATTTGTTTTCACAGACAGGATTATATATGATATTTATAATTAAATGTTCGGTTATGAGAAATGCACATTGTTTTTTAATATTAAACTATATTTGAAATACAAAATCTGGTTCATAGTGTACAAACCTACAACTGCAAGTTGAGTTTCACCTATGTAGAGTAAATGTTTTCTTGCTTAGTTTTGCTGGCACACACTCACTATTATCACAACAAATATTCGCTCTAGCCTATGTGTATAAGGCTTGACATTGTAAACACCGATGGCCAACAGATATATAACTACGGGGACATTACTAGAGGGTTTTCAACCAGTAAACAGGTCAATTACCTGGTTACCAAGTAGAAAAAGGGACTATTTCTTTGCCAGAAAGAGACAGTCTCTTGCTATCCAAGTTATTATAAATCAATGGAAAAGTATACTGAAATTGCATATGATACGAGTATGAGTAACTGTACAAATACCAGTGTTCGAATTAATAGGGGGTCTGGGGGTCATTTGAAAATCTGCAATGTTAAAGGTATCTGTGTGACCCCCTGAA
>JAVCKZ010098133.1:0-24374 GCA_034780755.1 Lepetodrilus elevatus | reverse complement strand
GACATAGGAAACGATGGGTCTAAGTTTAGCTTTGAACATGTTTAGATTTTCCCCAGTTTGATTTATAAGTTTCATAAAACAGGCACAGAAATATCTAGATCAGGGGCGGATTCGGGGGGGGGGGGCTCACCCGGCTACCCCACTACTACTACTACTACTACTACTACAAACAGCATGCATACATTGACATAGAATGGATAGTTTCACGTCTACAATGGTCCTGCATTGACGCCGTATCGTACGTTTAGCAGGACACGTTACACGGTTGGACGTGAAGGGATGGACATTCTTGCAATGTCGACGTGGACGTTGCTATGTGGGCTACGGCAGCTATGACCTCCGCAACATGTGTGACACCCCGCGACATTTAAATGAGTATTGGGATATCGTCTTGAACTATTCCATCTTACAAATATATAGGTCACTGACGAGATAACAGTATGTGGCCACCTCTATTCCATTCCTCGTACTATTTTATACAACAGTGGCGTTGTTTCACGCTCGTACTATAATATTCACAGCATAAGTATTCAAAGTGTTCGATGTGGCTTGATATATTTTCTACAAATCTTCTCAAGATTTAATGTTATTAAAATTTGAGTGATATATTTAGAAAGATTTACAAGAAAAAGATAGTTATACTTATAACAAATGTTTATAAGAATTCTTTATATTTTTGTTTTAATTACCTAGTACGTGATCACTTAGTATTTATATACACTACTTAAATGTACCTGAGCTTGTAATTCTTATTGTAATTAATACTTGTTGACATTATTATTTTGTTCACTAAGTCTACGTAACGCTTACATAGGCCTAAATATGTCCACATACAGCGTAGCACGTACATATGTCGACCCAAAGCGTAACCGTTACATAATACATACGTCAAGCGTAGCTGTATAGGTGCATTTGTGTATGTCGGTGTCACGCATAACGGGTACAGTACATATATATGTCGACCTAAAGCGTATCGGCTGCATATTACATATATCTCTACCCCAAGTGTAACGGGTATATACGTTGTCCACAAACGTAACGGGTACATATATCTCGACGCCAAGCGTAACAGTCATATATGTCGACGTAAAACGCAACGGCTACATATGTCGGCGTCGAGCGCAACGGGTACGTATGTCGGCGTCAAGCGCAACGGGTACATATGTCGGCGTCAAGCGCAACGGGTACATAGTCGGCGTTAAGCGCAACGGGTACATATGTCGGCGTTAAGCGCAACGGGTACATATTTCGGCGTCAAGCGTAACGGGTACCTAAGTAGATGTCAAGAATAGTCTGTCGGGTTATACATATGTCGTCGACGACAGACACTGCAGACAACGACACAATTAACCTGGGACAAAACCACGACGTGATGTTAAGCTTCGCCGGGGACTTCTTGATTTATATTCCGCTAACGTCGTCGAAATTACGCTGCGATTTGATTCCGGTCCCGACCGAGCACACATTGTAACCCATACAAACACGCGAGCTCCGCCACCTTTCTGTTGCGCATGTCTCCGCGTGTCCGTGAACCTCGGAGGCATGAGTCCGTCTTTCAACACGTTAATTGTCTCCCAGTTTTAATTTGCCAATAAATACTTTCCCAAATAGAAGAATGCCTTCTGTGTCGTGTTGATGTTCCCGAGCTTGTCTGGCTAATCCAGTAGCCAAACAATGGGACCCATGTTGTTAGCGCGAGCATGCAGACCATTCGTAATTCACGACTTTTTTAAACAGGGGAGCGCATTTGATGAGAGCTGCACGGATACACTGTATCCCTTGGTTAGGCTGCCTCCTAATCCCCTAATCCCTGATTGGGATACCTGATTTGATTGACCCCATTTATGTTCCGCCATCATATAGGGTCCTGGCCACACACGACAGTCAACTTTGACCTTCGGCGCCATTTTACTTTTTTAAAAGCTAATTAGCATTTTGATATGAACCTCTGATTGAGATTAAGACGACGTTGGATGTTATACTTTAGACTCCTAGTGGTGGAATCTGCTAGTAAGATGTCGTGGTATTATTACGATACTCAAATGTAAATACATCTCCCGATAGACAACACTGCACTGATCATGAAGAAAAATCCCAATTTAGCATAGAGAAACCTAACAGGAAATTGTCGCTCTGGATTCTGGGTAGAAATCTGTATTGTGTTTCTAATTCGGAAATTATCAACGCGACAATGTTTTATTTGATATGTTACAGTGCTACTACTTATGCATGGATGGTATTCCTTGCCAGCAAGCGGCAATGTATTGTACATTGTAGTAGATATCTATTATTTATAGAAGATATATATTACCAATTTGTCAAATGAGTTTACAGGTGAAATTCTATCCGCGACTATTTTGAACTTAATTTCTTGCATTTCCCCCCTGGGAGGATAGACCTAACGCCTACACGACTCGACGTCAATACACGGCCACAGTATATATCTACATGCCGTCGAATTAATCGTGCAAATACGCTAAAGTTTCCATTAGGTGCCCCTATTGCGAACATACTATGGAAGGCCAACAGGGATATATTCATCGATTCAATCCACAACGTCAGTATGTGTTGAAGAGATGGTCGTTATTCCGACTTTTTACTTCTGGAGGGTTGACTACGGAACCAAGGGTCCACGATATGACGCCGGTCTGTCACCAAGTCTTTCTAAACCTATAACGGCGCTTGGAACGCAAGGAATGGACACACTTATCGACGACCATCCAGACACAATATGGAAAGGGGATATGATAATGGCCGACATATTACAACATGGAGTGTCTGATAACATGTCCTGGCTACAAAGGAATGCGTTTGATGTAGCGTTGTATGGACGGATTCTCGAGAGTCACTTTGAAAATATAAGCTCAAATCAAGGTTGATCCAAGACGTGTTGTTAGTAGCCCAGACGAGATTTAGGCATTGACGTCTTGAGCTTTTTATTGCAGTCTGATAGCGTTGATTGTTATTTACACCTCATTCAGCGTCGCATTGTTGAATTATGACGATTTATAAGCCATGTGTTAACAGTTAATATGCCGCGTACAACAACGTATTTCTTTTAAAAGCCAGCACGTTCTTTGTCATAGAAAACATACATTGAGTCGACTGTGATTCCCTTACTGTCGCCCGCGTTAACACTAAATAGAAAGCAGAATTTATAGTAGCGAATATAAACACCCGCCCCCCTTATTAAACAATTCCAGACATTTATTGCTGTTCGTCTGTGAGTGGGATTGGGACTATTCAGTCAGGAGACGAACTACTGAAGTAGGTATTGGTGGTGTTGATATACAGTTGTGGAATAAATTGCATTGGGAAAGGACCGTACATAGATATATGAAAGAGATAACACTACCGGCGGTATTAAAATCCACGACGTATACGGTATTGACAACTAAAGGTGTCTGGGGCAGGATTTCTAGGCTATATCTCTGGAACCTATAATGTACGGCAACAACACTACGACCGGATGTCGTATCTGGGGTTCGAACCCGTACTGTCCTGCTCCCGGGAGTGCCGAAGACCCGCTAGGAAGCAACACGAGCGAGGTATTGTCTGTACAACAAGGACAGTGGATAAACAATGTTTTGCTCTTAATTTCTTAGTACAATTGCGGTTGCCTATAAATTATTGATCGTCAAATACCGGAAGTGTTCATTTCCTGGATCTTGGTTTTACATCGTAATTTGTGAACAAACACATAGCATTACTAACATAATGTATTATTACTAAATATCGCCACCTTTCTAACTTTTAAATATAAAACTATGTGTTGTGTTTTCAAGTATGTGGAGGGTGTAACGTTCTAGTCAGAACTCCGTTTACAGGTGTGGCGCCATCGTCGTGGCGAACAACGGTCTCGTCCTTGGACTACATTATCACGTGACTCGACTGCAGCAGCCGTGGCTCATGGGAATACGTGCACCGGCTTCTCCCGACCGAACCATTCCCCCGCGATACTCGGAAACCCCTCGCTCGACTCCCACTCACTGTTCTCACGCAAGTCAAATTCTAAGTCCATTGCCAGCGAAATGACGAGATCACGAGTAGGTGTTAAGATGGTTTCGAGCAGGTGTTAAGATGGCTTGATCCAGTGTTTAGAACATACCCTAAGCCCACAGTTGAGCACATTAGTTGACATGGCATGCCTTTCTATTGGATCAGTGGCGACGGAATTAAAAGGGGCGATGAAAATTGATGAAATGATAGAAACGCGAGTCCGTAGGTCCGTGATAGAAGAGCGGGGTTTGGGGAGGGTGTAGCTGTATAGGACGGGGGTGGGTAAATAGTGTAATAGGAAACTAGAATCTTCGGTTAGCATATTAAACCAATGCAATAGTGAGTACAGTCTCAGGGATGCGTGGATATTGCATGTAGTGGTCGTAGTGGTGGTAGTGGAGGAGGAGGAGAGAAACAATACAAGTTTGTGTAGTAGTAGCAGCAGCAGTACCAGTAGTAGTAATAACAGTAGTAGTAGTAGTAGCAGTAGTAGTAGTAGTAGTAGTAGTAGCAGTAGTAGTAGTAGTAGTAGCAGCAGCAGAAGAAGCAGCAGCAGTAGTAGTAGTAGTAGTAGTAGTAGCAGCAGAAGAAGCAGCAGCAGTAGTAGTAGTAGTAGTAGTAGTAGTAGTAGTAGTAGTAGTAGTAGTAGTATAGTAGTAGTAGTAGTGTAAGCTATTGATGCACTAGACTTGACACATTAAACATGTCACAGACAGTGGTATATCTATGCATTAGACCTACGTTTATGCGTCGGACCAGGATATGCATGTATTTGATCTCTAATTACCTGGATATTTCTATCTAGAGACAGCTTGTCATCAGTGGAGATGTTTTCTTCATATGTATGAAACACAACACGCGTATGTTACCTGTCACCTGTTTGAACTGAAACTAAATCGATTACGGTAAACCGGTCACAATCACGGCCTCGACGGAATGAGATGAACTCGTCTTCAATAACTACTGACAGTATCGAAATACTCAGTCAGCGCATAAGAAGTTGTCCGAAAGACGGAACATACGATGTTGGACGACGAGAAGTGCGGAACTCGGAAATGTTCAGGTTATTCAAGGAGAGGTTGTGCCGAGGTTCCGGGCGGTAGATGGGGGATACTTTTTTCTCTTTAATGATCAGCTTCCAATGTCTGACAATCTCCAGAATAAAGACAGACAAGGAAACACCACAGCTTCTAAACTTCTATTTTTCCTGCAATACCGGAAGTTCCCAGTTTGGGGCACTACGTATATCTCAAGCTTTCATACGTTCGCCACTTTAAGAAATTATACACATGGCATCATATATCAATGGCCAGTGTGTTACAAGCTCGGTGGGGGTGTCAGAGATTGTGGCGGCCAACTGTTGATTGAACTTAGCAAGGACGTGCATGGTGTTGGTCTCAGATATGTCGTCTAAATAAGCCAGTGATGACTACGTCTTGGAGATGCGTGTGCAAAGGGCACGTGTGTTGTCCCTGCCCGGCAAACATGCCAGAATGCATCCACTTCACACCCCTGGGTAAGATGCACACAATGACGTCACAGCGAACATGTAGGTCTAGTTTGCCCCATTTCCGGAATACTCTTGTATTTCTTTCTTTGTTATTTTTTGGGTCAAGTAAAATCTCAATATCATAAGAATTGTTTGTTCCTTGAGCGGCACCAGGCCCAGTATTCTCGAAAGTTCGTAAGTCCTAAAAAGTTTGTAGTTACTGAGAATTTGCCTGAACTGGTTTTCTGCTTATTAGCGATTTTTTAAAGAGATCTTTTCTAACTAATACTTAGCTAAGAAGTTTCGAGAATACGGGCACTGGAACTTAATCATCCATACATGTACAGAAGCGCCGAAGACAGCTTCTGCAAACGACAATTTTAGGCTATTGTAAATTGTGCAGATGGGCGCAGACTCAAGCAGACTATCAGCAAATCACAGCCCGTGCCGTGCGCGCCTCAAACACTACAATGTCAGCAGCGCGCAGGACTCGTCTGCTCATGTTGCATTCCACGCGCGACTTACATGTTGAAGAAATGTTGCCACCAAGCAGATACAATCCAAAAATAAGTGACGACCTCTGAGCTGTCGAGCGTGTTTTACTTGAAGAGACTTTAACAAGAAAATAACTAATAAGACCGTCTCACCATGCTCGAATCGCCCACTAAATGGTCGGTGTTTATCTACAAGCATTAAAAAACACTACCTTCATCACTGGTTAATCGTGTAAGGGAGATAACTCTCGTGCGACACTTTCATACTCTGTGATTAACCGGTAAATGATTTCGGAAATGATGGGTTTTATTGGACCACGACCAGATGAAAGAAGCTGCTGTTGGCAAGATACTGAGAGTTAGCATTGGTATGGGCATTCGATATTAGCCTAGTATTTGGGGTTATCAACTAGTTTCTAATATATAGTATGTTATATATACATTTCATAGTTCTAAAGTTTTAAATAAAAAGTTGCCATATATATATATCGCTCTCTCTGTTTCTGTCTGTCTGTCTGTCTGTCTGTCTGTGTCTCTCTCTCTCTCTATCTCTCTCTTTCTCTCTCTCTCTCTCTCTCTCTCTCTCTATCTCTCTCTCTCTCTCTCTTTTTACATCCACCAATCTTAATACCCTCTCCCTACCCACAAGACTTCATGTATGCCCCTAGACCTACTTCTCCTCTAATACGCGCTACTTACACATCGCTAACACATTTACTGAAATGAGCGTGTCAGCAAGATGGACACCCTAGATAGTATTAACTAGTTTCGCGTCAGTTTGTCAAATAGAATCATAGTCGTGCGAGTTGTTGGCAAAGCCACTAAATAGTGTATGACAAAATAAGCGTCCCATATTGGCAGCGTACAGTCTCGCCGAGCTAATTTAGACCTCCGTGACTGGTTCTGTGTCTGAGAGACGATGCAGTGATAACGCCCACACGTGAAGCGCTATTCTCAACGAGCGCTTGGCAGCAGACCAGTTTACTATACGAGTTGCATACCTTGCTGTCTAGAATTCGTCCCATTGATGCTTGTAGGAAACACTAGCATTTGTTCTAACATTGTATCCCTGCCCAATGCAGGCGACATAAGCATACGTATCTGTTCAGAAGAAGCATATAAACGACTTCCATGAGACTTTGTGTGTTGACCTATACAAATTAGCATATCAAGTAATGATGCGCTCATTGTAATTCGTTAATTCGTATTTCCAAATTCACAAGTTGTCACGAGCGTTCATTTGGAGAAATAACCCGCGAACACAGCTTTTGAAACACAAGAAAATGTTAATTAAATCTCAAATAAATATCCCAGGTTCGTTTGCAAGAAATAGTGTGCACTTTCTTTATATGTTGTGTATGTGATCACTTGGGTGAGATGAAGGCGCGACCACACTCCGCACGATATGATAAGTAGGATAACAAAAAGTCGCTATAAGCACAACATGTATTGTCAGGCCACAATGCAATGATAACGATAACAAGATTTCGTTAGTGTAAGTGCTACCGCGAAACCAAATCGGAATGTTTCTCTCGTCATCGGTATCGTTATAAATCATTATCATCGTTGTCGTTATCGAACTTGGTGTTCACGCATCTTAACCCTCACTAAATGCTAAATGTAGTTTTACGTAACTGTAATCTCTACGATGAAGTGAAATTCGGAACGTTTCTCTAATCATCGTTATCGTTATCGTTATCGTTATTGTCATCGTTGTCGTTATCAGTATGGGGCTTAGTGTGAACGCATCTTAACCCTCGCTAAATGCATGCTAAGAAATGTATTTTTATGTAAACCTGATGGCAAAGAATAACACGGATATTGAATGGAATACGTCTACGATCCTGGAAGAATTGTTACCCAGTTAGCAAGGAGAACACCCACAACGTCAAAATGCATTTTTCTCTCAAATGTTTGTATATTGTCATCCCTTCTTGACGGCAATGCAGAATGTTTCAAGACGTTTAGCCATCCATGTGCTGCATAACTGAACACCATCGAACATCTCTAGCAGACTTCACAACAGATTTTTAAGCAGAGTATTCCCCAGATATTTTGCGTGGTTGTCGTGTGGGTATTTTTGTGTGTGTTTTCAATTATTGTTTTTTTTGTGACGTATGATCAATGGCGAGGTACGCCAAGCTTTCGATGATAAGACTGTACGCCGGAGCTATATGTTAGTAGTTAGACAGTCCATCACGCGATAACGCGCCGGTTAAGACAGATGCCGCTCAGTCAAACAGGGATGAAATTACGTATCAACCTCCGATAGCTAGCAAACAATTCCATCCTCCCCTCACCACAGGCTGAACAGCACCAGATCCAACACGTTTCTCGAAGTCAGCAAGCAGAAAAACAAGCAGAATTCCTCATTTCTTATCCCAGACAAGTTGTTAGGAATATACGTTTTCTGTAGATGTATCAACAGACAACAGCATGTTCTGGACATCAGACAAATAGCAGACATCCCTCACCTCCTTCAGACACGATCAAATGCCCTCTTAAATATTCCTTAACGGTAATCATATTGCGGGAAGCATTCCCTCTACCGACAAGGTAACTACTGGAGCAATGTTTCAATTCCATGACGTTTGAAGTTGTTGACACCAAGGTAGACTACATCACAGGAAGTGACAATCTGTAGCAATCATATCTCGACGGGAACGAGGCTCGGCGTGCCATAGAGGTAGTGTCCCTTTAAAAGACGTCCTTAAACAAAGATGAATCAACTCGACGATGACCAGTGACGGGCAGGCCAGGACAAGAGACGTGTCAGTGGTCGGAGGCAAGGTTTGGAAAAGGGTCAAGAGTTAAGGGACAGCGGCACTGGAGGATACATGTAGGCTACCACCAATACGATGTTGACTGAAGACGTCTGGCGGAACATGTAAGCTGTGTTCCTCCACACGCTATGTGACATCCTCCCCAGCAATGCATCCTTAATCTTCCTGTAATTAATCATGATCGGTCTCGGATTGTACATATGTTCCCCATGCATTAGTTTCCGTGTCACTTTTGCTTCTATAGCTGAAAGGAAAGCGAGTGTACAGACAATCTGTGCCACGATGTTAATAAGAAATAAATCTTATTGTATTGTTCTTGGGATTATTATTTCTTTTGTGGTGTTAATTGTAGGTAATTAAATGTCGAACAACGTAAACATTAATTTTGCTTAATACATATTTTGGAATACGGGCATATCGTTTGACAATATTACTATCATGACTATGGTCATGTTGACTATTCATGTCAGTTGTTCATATTGCCTGCATGGTTCTTTCAATCGTTAGCCGATACAATCGACAGATCAAAGGATGAGGGACAAAGAGAACATGATAGTCGAGACAGTGGTACCGGAAGTAACAAATAAGTGAAGACTCCTCGAAGGAGCGTGAGCACATGTATTGACCTAGTTAGTATCTCAATATGGGTCAAACTTTCGTCAACCGAAAAATAAAAATAAAAATTTCCTAATTTGAGTCGACTCTCTCTTTCTCTCCTCTCTCTCTCTCTCTCTCTCTCTCACACACTCTCTCTCTCTCTTTCTCTCTATCTATCTATTTATCTATCTCTCTCTCAATGTACTCTTCCATTTATGAATAAAACTTAACGTGATTTAGCAATAGAGTGTGTAAGTTTTGACAAATGCGATAAATCTGCCCTCAATCAACACAAAGATGTTTCGCCTGAAAATTGTTGCACTTGAGACCCGAGGTTTGTCGGCGTCTTGGGCCATTACTACTCCTCTTGGACGCATTCCTAAACCGGTGAAGATTAATCTGGATCGCTTTGACATGATTTTTAAACAACGATCATCTCTCTCAAATCGGATCAGCGATCCCAATGGAAATTATTTGTTTGGTAATTAATTTGTCATTTATGTACGAATTATAAGCAGTGACATTAACGCTGCAGACAGACATACAGACAGATAAAGACAGGCAGACAAAGACAGACAGACAGACATAATTTTATGTCTTGGTACTGTATTATTTACGATTAAGGCTAAAAATAATACAGCGCTGAAGGTTCTTCAAATGTATATCAGTGTTGTTCACAGTTGTGCAAAATAGATGGGGTTGATTTATGTAATGATATAAATAAAAAGGAATTTATTATTAGTTTAAAAAAACAGTGGAAATTCATCACAGATGACAAGAGCTATATTTATGAAGTTATTGCCCTTTGAGTGAACGTTTCATGTGGTCGCAATATTTGTTACCAGCGTGATTTCCGGGGTGTACGATTTTTTACAAGCTGAAATTTCTCGTAGGCACCGAGATGATGATACCGCTGTTGTTGTTGCTATTATTCTTGTAGCTGCTGGTGATGTTGTTCTTATTATTATTATTACTATTGTTATTGTTGTTGTTGTTGTTATGGTTATTATTATCATCATATTTATAATAAATAATAAGTAGATTAATATGCCGTAAGTACGTACATGAATAAGAATATTATCTCATTACTACTACTATTATTATTATTATTATTATTATTATTATTATTATTATTATTATTATTATTATTGTTATTATTATTAGTATTAGTATTATTATTTATTATTATCATCATCATTATCATCATCATCATCATCATCATCATCATCATCATCATCATCATCATGGTGAGTGAAATTTTAATATAACAGTGGTCGGTATTTATGATCGTGTACTTATGTATTTAGCAATACGGACACAATCAGATTAATTAAATTAAATGTCAGAAACTCGGTAATTTCGACCGCATTTCTTATATCCTAGTCAACAACATAGTCTAGAAGAATGCGTTGTTAATTCTTATTGAGAGTCTATGGACCTCATGGACCTAATGGGCCTTCTATGGACTTCTTGCACCGTATTGTTCTGGACACGTAGCGTTACGCGTTACATGTTACGTGTAAAGTTTCTTCATATTGGCCGTAACCTCTACAAACCTTAATTCATAACCTTCGCTTCGATGGTGTCTTTTCTAGATTGACGCAAACAAAAGTTGGGAGTGACAACTCTAATTGCCTGCCCAACAAAGAAGGTCAAACAAAAAGCAATATTCCTAGTATTTGTCTCCTTCTAACCCGCCTAATTGTCTCTGACATGTCACTAGACGTACGCTGTTGGTTAAACAATCATCGCCGTGGTTAGCGTGTATAAAACAGAAGCGGTAATGATTATAAAGGAGACACATAAAACCCAGAAAGCAAAGTCCTAATCTTACCTCGCTATCTTCCGTGTTGGGTCTCCGCGAGAGAGAGAAAAAAGCACACATTCGCACACTTGGCAATCGGTGTCGACAATTGGTATCCTACAGCACCATAACCTCGGCGTGATCACTCTCCACTGATGTCTGTGTTGTAGCACCGTTGGTTCCACTGCATCTGGTCTTCGAAATTTGGTAACGTATGCGTTAAAATTGAGCGGTGTCGTGCACGTCCGCGTTGTTGATCACGTGGTGGTTGTCTTCGTCGATGTCGTCTTCCCTGATCCCGTCGTCAGCGCGGGACGTCGAAATGATATCGTTGTTCCGCCTGTATACGACGACTGTTGTCGCACGGTGAGTTTGGCGGGCGCTGCTAGTACATATCTATATGATACATACCTGTACCTACTACGTTTGAATGCAGAACATGAATGTGTTTCGTTTCATGGTCTCGTAACGGCAATTCTAAAACCGTGACATAATACCATCGGGACATTGCTAACAGTTTTAAATGTGCTTTTCATTTCAGCCCTTCGTGAGAGAAAAAAACGTCTTCGGGAATCCTGAAAATGATGTTAGAGTTGCAGTGATGGAGTCTTATCAAGCAAGGCAAGACACGTGCAAAGGAAATAATAATATAAAGTAACATGCAAACGTAACATTTTCACTGATCACTATTACAGGTCACGACCTTTCGCTGCATGTGAGAGGAGTCAGCGTTACGGAGGATGCAATTCTGACGTGTGAGGAGCTTTGCTATCATGGTGTAAAATGTAATGTTTCCATCATACGATCTCCAAGCTCCACACTGGACTTTGGGATGAGTGTTGAATGTTTCCAGGCATATCCGTCGAACGGTTTTCCAGACATACCAATCCTACATGCTTTCAAGGGCATACCCGTCCTTCAGACTTTCCAGGCACACCCTTTCTACATGATTGCCAGACATACCCTTCCCAAGACTTTCCAGGCACACCCGTTCTACAGGATTGCCACGAATATTCGCTATACAGGATGTGTTTGACTTTGGGATGATGTTGAATCTTTCCAGGCATACCTGTCGAACGGTTTTCCAGGCATACCAATCCTACATGCTTTCAAGGGCATACCCGTCCTTCAGACTTGGCAGGCATACCCGTGCTAAGGTTTTTCAGACATTCCCTTCCCAAGACTTTCCAGGCACACCCGTTCTACAGGATTGCCAGACATACCCTTCCCATGACTTCCCAAGACAGTTCATCGCAATGGCGGATAGTTCATCGCTATGGCGGACCAACTAATGGACATTCATCATCACACCACAGCGCTACTTACATTCCGTTCAGGACTTGCATCTTGTGGTACCCCTGACAAAACTCTAGAGAGAAACTTGGGCAAACAGTTTAGGAGCTATACAAATAAAAATGATAACTTCTATTTAATTGGATAGATTTTTACACCAAATTCATCGGGAAAATGATTGAATTGGTTGGCTGCTTGCGCAAGATTCGCTCTAGACATGTACCAGGGGTGCCACATGAAGTGAGTCCTGGACGGAATTAAGTAGCACTTGTGTGCTAGGATGGTTACCACTATACTTAGGGGAGATATTAATAGACCGTTTGTTTAATAAACAAATAATATTTACTCTCTGTGTCGTCGGACACGATGTTCAGTTTCACTTCCGCATTTGTGGCTTCGATTTGTTTGTGGACGACATATACTCGTTGACAGTATCGGTTCATTAAGACTAGATGTACTTGTAGCGAATGATTAGTACAATAGTGTAGTTACGTCCGCAGGTGGCTATAGTGAAGTTCTTGAGTAGTGAATTGCTAAGATTAGATGTACAGACAGAGATTTGCTAATACAATGTACTAAGTGTTGTAATTTGCTAATACAAGTAATACGAAATGCGCATGCTACGAATTTTAATATACAGTCTAGTTTACATATGTAAAATAATTCATGGACGTCGTATAACGTGTTAATTAACACTAAATGCACAAGTAGCCTGCGCCGGTCAATGCTACGGCGTGAATATTGCAGTACCAAGGTAAAAATTGACCACTTGTGTCCGTAGTGTGTGTGACCAGTGTCCAGTAACTGTCCTTTCTGTCCACGTGCTGCCGGGCAAGTTTTCACAAACCAGAGGCTTCTCTAACCTGTGGCAGTCACACAGGGAGACGTGCTCTGACCGCGACTCTCTCTGTAAAGGGGACAATATTGGCGGGTTTGCTCGGGTAAACACAGCTCCGCACTGAGATACGTCCCCTACAGCAGAACCACGGTCTTCCTCTTCCTAATACAAGAACAGAGTAAACTTCAACTTGTTGCCGGGTCTCAACGATTGCTGAACACATAGACAACAGTGTTTTGGATTAGCACTCAAAATGTACTTCTATAGACTGCTTTCTTTCATTGTTTCTATGAATATTACCACTCGTTTTGTGATGAAATATATTTATCAAATGTGTTTTAATTGTCATTTCGATTATTGTTTCCATTGGCTGAGTAACGTTGTTGATTGGCTATTGGACCAATGAGAAGCTGCATTGATTGGCTTGTGGGTTTGTTTTGTTCCTGACACTGCAACTCCGGTGTTGATCTCACGGCCATGTCACTGGGCTCATTCTCTCCAGGCATACCGGTATGGCCATGTAGGACCTTTTTTTATAATATCAGAAAAAAACTCTGCGACACAAGGCGGACACTTTCTGCGCTAAAACCTATTGGCTGCGCTGTCTGGAGCGACGTCCTTGGCGTGAGCGCTATCTGGAGGGTATGATGATATGATGGTATGATGCCTGCTTCTCATTGGAAACTCAATGCCAATGGAAAGAAGGAAAACAGGAAATTCACAAAAATACAGTAAATGTACACCACACGGTTCCTGAATTGCATTGCTGTTGAGCTGTGCGAAAGATTCAAAACAACATCTTTTAGAATACCATGAAAAGATAATCTTGTCATTTGGATGTTATTGGTATATTGGATTGGTATGCTTAATAATATACATTTGTAAATATGTCGTGTCGTTATGGTTGTATATACCTTGTAGATATATCATATCATATCACATACCAGTATGCCAAATGCATTTTAAAAACGAATCCTGTTATTAGTTGAGCATTGATTTGTTTCTGTTTTATATTTTATTTGTTTTGGCTTTTAGTGTTTATTTTTACATTTTGCGTTTATGTTTTTCTTCCTTTAATTTTAGAGGTAGTTTTTTTGTGTGCTAAGTTTGACTCTCAAAATGTTACATTATGTCATTCATACCACGGTTCTCCAGCCTACCGCATGATGAAAGCAGCAACACCCGTATAGTGTTACAGTTCAAGTAGACCTCACAGCAACACCCGTAGTGTTACAGTTCAAGTAGACCTCACAGCAACACCCGTAGTGTTACAGTTCAAGTAGACCTCACAGCAACACCCTTAGTGTTACAGTTCAAGTAGACCTCACAGCAACACCCGTAGTGTTACAGTTCAAGTAGACCTCACAGCAAAGGTAAAGGATCATAATAACAACAGTACAGAAAACCGTATCATATGATGAAAATACAAACAGAACCCAAATCATATCATGAAAATACAAACAAAGCCCACATCATACATGTATCATAACAGTACAAACAACGTGCACACTGGTATTAAAGATCATATTATATATACATTGTATATAGAACATTGGTACAGTACATCACGTGCACATACAGTATAGTAGGCCTATATTGGTATTCTATAGTATATCACATATATACTAGTACATGTAGTACATTTGTATTGTGCATCACATCACACATACAAGATAGTGGTATTCTATATCATATCACACATATAGTACATTTGCATTGTGCATCATATCACACATATCAATATCTTAGTAGGCCTATTCTATAGATACCACACACGGTATTGGAAATCATATCACACACACAACATTCGTAGTGGGAATCGTATAATACATTACATTTGGTATTGTACATCATAATTTTTACACATTTAGTACATTGGGAATACATATAATGGTCATATCATATCACACATACAATACATTGGTATTATATATCATATCACACATATTGTATACATTGGGAATACATATCATATCACACATACAATACATTGGTATTATATGTGATATCACACACATTCCTTCCTTCATTCATGTATGCTGTATTCTGGCTGAGTCAAGTAAGAGTCCTTGCAGTGACAGAAAACAGGTAAAGGGACAGAACTCTAAATTTCTTCCTGCAAAGTTAATACTTAATACTTATCCATAATTTTAAGGTGTAGTTGCTTCTTTTAAATTAATATAATTGTATACAAATAATAAAACGTGATGAAAGCGTGTAGATCTAGTCAATGCCGTAGGTTTTCGACCTCATATAGCTGGCTTCGATCTATTTAGTATTTTAAAAGTAAAGTCGAATATTTTAGCATTTGATTGTAACATTACAACTGAGAAAGTGACAATAACTAACGTGTATACGTTACATTAATCTAGAATATAATTAGACAATATACGTGGATGGGTGAACAATAACCAGTCCACACTGAGAAATAGGCTGATGTCACCTTAGGCAAGTTGGCTTAGTTCGAAGAAGCATCTGTTCACCCAGCAGATAATGGGTACCCGGTAGGATAGCATGATCATGTGAATGGTAACCTTGTAGCGCTAGCTTGGGTTGTATACTCTCTAGGGAGTTTGAGATATGGAACATTGAGTGCACACAAATACATTAACCGTTATTATTATTATTATTATTATTATTGTTATTATTATTATTATTATTAATATATATATATTATTATTATTAGTATAGTACTTTGCTACTTTATATATATTTCTGTTAATTTATCAATACCAGCACGTAATATTTGAACTGATAGAAAAATACACATTGACATGAATATTTCCGCGCATGCACAACTATCAACAGTGACCATGTAAACACTAATCATGCATGTTTCTTCAAGTTTACAAAGGCGTTGAAAACCACTACTGACCCAGTTTTCGAGCAACCTACTTTTTTCCCTGTCTGCCTGTCACAGATCGGCCGGACCAGCACTCTACTACAAATATACTTCCCGCCGTATTTCCAAATATTTAGATTGCAAGTCAGCGGGTTACATCAAGAAAGCACACAAGCTTGGTTTCGTTTCAACATCGCTTTCCTATTTCTGCAAAGCTCAGCTCAATGGGTCGTCAACGTTTACCACAGTTCTCAGACTTCGTCTTAATAGTACCCAACATCTACGTCAATTAAATTGATCATTGATATATATATATGTATCTGTTTTGTAGAACGTGAAGTTCGGTCCAGCCATGCAATAGAACGTCAGGTATCGTCATTGAGAGAGATAGTAGAAATTACTGAGAGAAGAGAAAATAAGCTTTCATTCTCTCAGGTAGAAACAGATCGTCTGCACATGAATAGTGTTACAATGGCTCAACAATTATCCCCAATATGTACTGGTATATTAATGTATTTAATTGATTGATTGGTTGGTTGGTTGGTTGGTTGATTAATTCATGTATTGGTGATTGATTGATGAATATATTAATATATTGGTTAATTGGCTGGTTGGTTGGTATACATATTGATTCACTGATTCATTAGTTGATTGGCCGGTCGATCGATTGGTTGATTGATTGATTAATTGATTAATTGATTGATTGATTGACTAACTAGTCGTTGGTTGGTTGGTTGGTTGGCTAGTTGGTTGATTGATTGATTGATTTATTGACGTGGGTTGACCGATTGCCTTGGCAAGATGTCATGTACGATATATTGATTGATTAATTGATTGATTGACTAACTAGTCGTTGGTTGGTTGGCTAGTTGGTTGATTGATTGATTTATTTATTTATTTATTTATTTATTTATTGACGTGGGTTGACAGATTGCCTTGGAAAGATGTCATGTACGATATAATTCACGAGACCTGATTGGAACAGATTGACACATGACACGTTACTGGGATAATAAAACTCGACACGGGGGCTTTCTTACGGGTACATTGAATGGAGATAAAGCAGTCAAAGATTTGTTTCGGTTGACATATGATCGAAAATAGCATGAGAATGCAATAATACAAGCATACTCATACAATAGCCTAGACACATGTAAACTATATATGTATTCATTGGACAAAGTATGCAACTTTATTATAACATTGCATCGCAGTATGCAAATTGTCATTCTTCATAAGCACTTGTATGTGATACACAGTTTCGACAGGATGCTACTAAAACTAATTGCTGACATTATTGCTTCAATGTGCTAATACAAAGTTATTTCTAAAAATACACCCAGCTAGTCTTCCGCGATCATTATTACACATAATTATGTTGGTCTAGTTCTAAGTTAATACAGTATTACAAAGGTGAACGTTACTTATTCAGGCCGCGTTGTTGACATCTTTATGTTAGGCCAATTCACTGCTAATTAATTTGCGTGAAAATATTTTTCTTTTTTTCTTTCTTTTTCTTATTCTTTTTTTGTTTTGTTTTGTTGTCGTTAAAGAACATAATAATGGTTTGTACAGAAACATCGATACTGGAGCGATTGAGACGTGACCAGCAGTTTAAATGTACATATGAAAACATTTGTGTTTTCTCTCTAAGGTCTGGTAGTTTTCTTTAGCGAAGTCATGTCCCACGAGAAGCTGTATCCCACTACAGTCTGAAGTCGACAGAGGTCAGATCCATATTTCACTGATCGCTTGTTCTCAACGTATTTCTTTCTCCCCTTTTGTCAAAGCAATTTGTCCACAGGACCCGCAGGGTGTCGAGTTGCCCACGTGGTTGATAACTCGGATTTTTACCGGGTATCATTTACCATCGTTATACCGCGGCAACGTTAGTTAATTTCCCGTCACAATCTGAATATCGTCTCGCTAGTCAGTCGTAAGTGACTAAATGCAATTAACACTCGCGTAGTGTTCCTTACAGTACTTATCGTGAAGACTTCCGTGACCTTCATTGTAACGCCACAGATTTTGTATCGTAATGCGCTGAATGGTAGGTGTCTAGGACAGCAATACTCGGGACCTGAGAATTGTGAGCATAGTTTCTTTTGTCAGACACATATTACAATGGTTTATCGGACTTTGATCACACTTTCCGGTTCTGTGGATTCGACACCCGATCTAGCCAACTGCCGTCTGGACATAGCGATAAGGCCCACTTACGTATGGGACCATTCCATGGTTCAAGGTAAATCAAAAAACGTCAAAATCGATATATTTTATTGAAACGAGTAGTTTAACGGATTTAAATCTTAACTATCCATAGAAGAAAATGTGAGTGATCGAATTCCAGATGATAACATCAATAACACCACGTTGAATATAGATAGTGTCAGCCCAGAGGACCATATCATTTCTGAAAGATACCGTCAGCAAGTAATCTACGAATTGTCGAAATATTTCAAAACTAATTTGCAGTCACGCCTACGACACGATTTTCTGTTGATCGCGAAATATATCTCAACGTTTGAATACACTAGCATAGGTAATTAAGTCATGCTAATAAAGTGCAGTGAGTTGGCTGAATGGGCAAGAATGCTAATAACCATCCACACCTATCACCAACTATATGGCAAAGATTGAACATACCAATCTCATTCTTTGGCTATGGAACTTTTGTGATATTCTAAATATTTGCTTAAATGTGTTTCATTCTAAAACTATTCCCAATTATGTATAGAAGCAGAACTTAAGTAATATAATATGTTAATCTTTCTTAATTTAGGTCTATGTATTTATATGTATATTCAATTAAATAGTTAATATTTACTATGGAAACCGATTTTCAATATTTCTGCTCTATTTTAATAATTCAATGTAAACGAAGTAATGGTCATTATATGTTCTGTATAATTACAATAGGTTTGTTATCGTTTTATCCACAAATGTATATGATATACACCAAAATAGCTCCGCTTTGACAGGTGGATGTAATTTATCGTCAAAGACTTTGGCAACGGATTTTCTTTTTGTCGATTTACGCTAATATGGTCAAATTTGCATGTCACAAAGTTAAAATTAAAATGTAGCCGTGAAAAAGCTTTCTACAATATTTCGGAAATCTGAGTTCCATTCTTCTTCCGGTACGCCCGCAGGTTCTTGAATGAAGAGTACACGGAGTCTGTCGGTATACGTTTGTAAATTCTAAGATAAATTAACATGTCCAAACAGGCTACCGGCCCTTAGTTAATGTTGTTGAGTGTGTTAGTATAGTGCTGTATTATGGCATAGTGTACGTGTAGGTGTTACATATGTTACCTATGTTACTTGTGTTACCTATGTTACCTATGTTACCTATGTATGTTACATTGTTACCTGCGTTACCTATGTTACCTAGCATGTTACCTATGTTATATAGCATGTTATCTGTGTTATATATGTTACCTATGTTACTTTACCTATGTTACCTATGTTAAGTGAGCACGTTGAAGCACAGTGGTAGCTAAAAGTACAGACGTAGAACAAGGGATCGCTGTTAGTTGCTTATTGATGCTTTTTCATATACGGTCTTTGTAGTCGCAGTTGCTGTACATGCAGTTGTCACCGTTGGTTCTTCAATACCAGACCACGCCTGCAGGATTCCTGCAACATTCAGAGCTACTGACAACCTGCAATATGAACGAACTAATCTTGAAAGTAGCTCTAAACCACAATCACATACGCACAAACATGCACATATACGGGCACACACGCGCACAAACATGCACATATACGGGCACACACGCGCACATGCGTGCACACATATATACGCACACATGCACACACACACACACGCAAACATACGCACACGCGCACGCATACACACATACACATGCACACATCGACATATTTAAGGCAATTTATACCAGCATAATATTCAAATAAATATAAATAGACGTGAAACTAATTAGCTTTGTGGTATCAGTATGCTTCCACATCTCCTACTTGTAGTATAGATATTTCCCGTGAGATCCGTAGAAGAAATCTCTACCATTCTCGTGAGTCTCATACACGTACATCCTGATAGATCATTGAGCCAATCTGCCACGTCTTGTTAATTCAGAGTAATTGTAAATTATTCAATAATTCGAGTTGCTGTTTCCTCATCTTAAAACTCTAAACCAAGTCGATCCCATGACAGTGTGTACACCTCGGCGACGTAGAACGTATTGTTGCTAGAAATCGTCGGGATGTGTGAATTATCGGAACGTAGCCCTATTAAGAACGTATTAAAACAGCGCTGTATCAGACAGCACACCATAAGTGGTCCACATTACGTTGTTACGGCGAAATCAGGGCAAAGGCGAACCCTTTACGACGTTTTGATGAAGTATGATAAGCAGCTAAGGCAAATATGGCCGATATTAATTTCATTGTGAAGAAATTACACCTTTGTCAGTAAGCGGGTACGCTCTGGTGAGCTGTCGTGTCTCCAATAGGTCTCCAGATATCCGTCAGACATGTCTAGATGCTTTAAGTCACAAATTGTTATTCTCCCCGAGGTCGTAAAAGGTTAAACGTCGACATAGACTCTTCTGTGCGAAACTTAGGTAACATTAACGTCAGGCTTGATACTGGTGTAGTCTGTGACTAAGGCTGGAGTTACGACCACCTTATAGTTACGCCGTGTCGTAGAGGAGAGAGGTATCCTTTCACAATGCTCTCATCTGCTAAGAGACCATAGCGCTCTCGTTGCAGTGTATTAGCTATCGTCAAAGAGAGCGTTATGGTCTCCTAGTAGATAAGAGAGCTTCGTGAAAGGATACCCAGGCTGTGACGAGAGCTACTACAGAGCGTACCTGGGGTACCTGGGGCCTCGCCGGATACACCATAGCGAAACATTTACATACATACGTGCCTATAGATTAATACCACCGAAGACATGCTGGTTATTACAGGTTACAAATAACAACACATAAGTAAAACACGGTCATTTGTGTTTGAATGTAGACGTGAGATCCTGAAAACAAATGCAGTTTATTTATAGCCTTGTTGGTTCTGTGTTAGAGCAGGTAATAACGTGTTGACAGTATACGATGGTGTTAGAATAGCGTTGTGGTTGGGGTTGATGTAAGGTATTCTGTGGTAAGTGTTGGTTGATATGTATTGGTTGGTAGGTGCATGTTCATTGGAAGGTATTGGTTGATAACTGTTCACTGGTATATATTAGTTGGTGGGTATTGGTTGGTATATATATATGCTCATTTAAATGTATTGGTTGGTGCTATGTGTTCATTGGTAGGTATTGGTTGATAACTGTTCACTGGTATATATTAGTTGGTGGGCATTGGTTGGTATATGCTCATTGAAAGGTATTGGTTGGTGCTATGTGTTCATTGGTAGGTATTGGTTGGTGTTCCAAATTAAGTACAGACGTAGACAAAAAAGACGAAGATCGGCATCAACAAAAATAGGATTGAAGTCTTGACTTTTATAATGAAACACTGTTCTTGTTCCAAAGTAAATGAAAATATCAGGATATTCATTAACTCTAGGACCGTTTATTCTCTCTAAGCGATCAACGGTGGTACAAGAGAGTTGACAAGCACATCATACAAGCCCGTCATCGCCCGTCGCACAGTGACCATGCACTGGCTTTGAAGTTTGACGGAGGTGTACGTCTATAATATCTACTCCCACTTCAGGTGTACGTCTACATCTACTTCCACTTCAGGTGTACGTCTACATCTACTTCCACTTCAGGTGTACGTCTATCTCTACTTCTACTTCAGGTGTACGTCTATCTCTACTTCTACTCCAGTGTCTGATATATCTATGAAGGATTTCAGCTTAGAAATATGTAACAATATATATCCATCCTCGTCATATTACTGCCAGAGGCCATTGTAATGGCTTGTGCTAATACATTGTTCTGTCTGTGTGTCTGATAGGACGTTGTCGCTGGAGCCAGAGCAGGCCGTGGTGCACAACCATGGTGCACGTGTTCCTGTGGGTCTCAGGGGTGGCCCAGCACCGTGTGTGTGATCACTGCATTAAAACATCCGCGTCTCAGTCAAATCGATTTAGCCACCTCATCTCCGCGTCATGTGCGCTGCGCCGCGGCTTTGTTGCGTATGTTACCATCACGTTCTCAAACTGTGTGAAACACGGAAAAAAATTGGACTCAGCCAACCGAGAATCAAAGCAACTGTAAATTCACCTTTAACGTAGCAGCATTTAAGCCTCGACGTATTCTTCTGAGCTGGTAGAGTGAGCTCGCCAGTGAATGAGGTCTGTGGAGTGAGTTATCTGCTCGTTTGGCCACGGCTACTTAGGTCTCAGCATGAGAGTCGTCGCACCACTTTACTGTCATCACAGCGAAATCAGGCAGAATGTCTTCAAATGACTCAACCGATATTAAAATGCAATAAAATATGTTCTTTAAAGCCGATTACTGTTAACGATGGAGGTGTTTCACATCAATGTATGCGAGCTCAATTCAAGTCCGCTCCTCGACCCCCATCGTTTCAATAATCAAATTACCGAATAGCTTACGGTCTGAAATTAACGAGATGTTACGCCGCCACTGATTGGTCCGTGGAATCTGATTGCCCGGATGCTTAACCTGCAGTCTCAGTTATTATCTCTGCGTGAATAGGCATGCGCTGTTGGATCATATGACATCCATGCCGGTTTTTGTGTTGCGTATCACGAGTGATATAACAATATGCAGCCTGTGTCTGGAATGTGTGAACTGTGGTACGTTCACTTATATTCACGCGGGGTTATGTCCCCTTATATAGTGTAATGTCATTGACCTTTGGCTTGACAGCAGATGGGTGTTCCGTGCATGCCTTAGGTCCGACTAAAATTACCACGACTTTAAAATGCAATTACTGGAGGAATCTTCGAGTGAACTGATCCGAGCTACGTAATGGTTCCCTCGTAACATTGGCCGCGACTGTGGATTGACTTAGCTTTTCATACGTTACGACCAGTTATGTCCCGACTACATTGGCCATCAACGATGCGGGGCGACTGATGTTCCTTCTGCTCCGCTTTTTACGACCTCGGTCCATTTATGCAGCGACCTGGCGCATTTGTTTCACACCGACTAGTCGTCAACAGGGAAAGATGCCATAATCGCATACTAATATTTGTGTACAGACTATGAATGTACGGCGGAAAATTGAAATTAAGTCTTGGCTGGCTGGGTGGAAAATTGAAGGGAAATGTTTTATGATGCAACCGTCTTCAAGTACAAGTGCATGCCGTGTGTGTGTGTGTGTGTGTGTGTGTGTGTGTGTGTGCGTGTGTGTGTGTGTGTGTGTGTGTGTGTGTGTTCGTGTGTGTGTGTGTGTGTGCATGCCGTGTGTGTGTGTGTGTGTGTGTGTGTGAGTGCGTGTGTGTGAGTGTGTGTGTGCGCGTGGTGTGTGTGTGTGGTGGTGGTGGTGGTGGCGATTGAGTGAAAGGATGTGGTAGTCAGGATTGAGGGAAAGGGTGGTGGTGGTGATTGTGTGGTGGTGGTGGTGGTGGTGGTGGAGGGGGGGGGTGCGGAACTATCATTTGTTGAACAGCTTGACCATATCGATTTAAACAAACCATTGAGATTTGCTACATTTATTACTTTTCTGGTGAAGCTGTCATGTTATATTAGACCTATCGATGTAAAAACTGTAATAGAGCTGTTCTACAGACAAGCGTACGTGAAGAATGTCAGCACTTATGGAATGATAGCAGTTGCACGAGTTACAGCAGGCTGGTCGTCATCATGTAGCCTACATATAATTATATCCAATATCTGATCTCTCAAATTCTCCGAGAAGGTAATATTCACGCCTTCCTCCAAGTGACGCCAGTCTCGCTCCCCGCGGTCCCAGAGTCACCTCCGTGTCACTGTGTGCCAGCAAGTTTGGAACAAGAACATTCGTCACTGTGTGCCAGCAAGTTTGGAACAAGAACATTCGTCACTGTGTGCCAGCAATTTTGGAACAAGAACATTCGCATATCTAGTATCTAGTGTCTAGTGATGCACAGCTATGGAGCAATCTTCCACTCAACATCAAAACCTGCCCCACTCTCCAATCCTGTGAAGCCTACATCAAAACAATGCTCTTTCAAATCAGGTTCCTATATGATATAACTCTACAGCGCACAGAGCAAACTGCTCTACACATGGATATAGAAGTAGTAGTAGTAGTAGTAGTAGTAGTAGTAGTAGTAGTAGTAGTAGTAGTAGTAGTAGTAGTAGTAGTAGTA
>JAVCKZ010098122.1:0-11167 GCA_034780755.1 Lepetodrilus elevatus | reverse complement strand
AAAAAAAAAAAAAAAAAAAAAAAAAAAAAAAAAAAAAAAAAAAAAAAAAAAAAAAAAAACACTTGTTATATATACATATTAAGTTTGTAAGCCCCCCCCCCCTTTTCTTCAGGCGTGCACTCACTCCTGAAACCATGGACGGTAAATTGAAACCGAAGTTAGTATTGTTTCAATTTTATTTATAGAGATAGACCAGCACCTGGATGAGAGTCACGCGACCAGCCTGCACCAGTCTGGGGAGAGCCGAACCTGACCTGTCATTGATGGAATGGCGCACCCCATAACCTTGCTGAGGTGACCCGATTTTGAGAAGGACGTAACCCTGGAGGAATCGTCAATGGGACAAATGATTGTAGACCCATCTATACTAAGGGTCATGCTGTAAGAAGATCGCACGACAAATATTTCGTCGCCAGATTCCCGAACGGTGTCCCCACGGTTTGACCGCCCAATATGTCGGTTTGGGAGTGTGACTGTATAAATGATGTTGGCCTCTCCATGAACTGTGTTGCAGTGAGCTAGGTACGCGCGCAAAACTTTTATGCTTGTCTCCATCCGGGTATTTCAATCTCTATATAATCAAAAGGACCGCATCAGTGAGTAACGAACTAAAGATCTTGAATGACATTGTTGTTAGTAGGATTTGTACCAGGAACTATGAGTGCTATTGAGTTTTAAAAGACAACATGTGTACATTGTGAAAAAAAAAAAAGTGATCTAATTGTGTAAAGAACACCTGAATTTATAATCTATATTAGTACTAATGGAATTGGTAGTGACATCACATGACCTTTCCCCTGAGAGGAGATTTCTTTCAATATTGTATGGATTTTTTGATCTTTGCTTTAAATTTCCTGGATAAAATTGTCTGTAAACTTAGTTCTCCAAATTAATTCATGTCTTTGAGAGCAATCTCCTGGGTAGTTAGTTTGTGAGTGATGATGATTGTCTTGTGTATAGAATTATGATTTGTGATGCAATGTTAACTCCCAAAAGATATTCTTGTTTTCTTAGCTAGGAAACGCAACTTTTATATTGTTATCAAAATGTTGTGCCAACAATGATATAGCGCATTTACTCAACAAGACCAGATAACAGTAAAATTATATATGATTTCTGGATATTACTTGTTCTCAGAAATTTAATGTTGTAGAATTTATACTATTATATGAAATATTGTGAGTCTGTTTGAACAAATTCTGAAAGTTACGGATGAATTAGTTAAATCGCATTTTATTACGGTCCAGTAAAGATTAAAAGGCAGTGCTCTAATTTGTTATCATGAACCACTGATTTAATACATCGGACTTGAGTGATATCAACCCACCGGATATCATATATGTTGTTCCCTTGTATAAAATCTTGGGCTGACTAACCTTGTTCATGTATAATGTAAACAGACAAACTATATTGACAGTGATGACCTGTTCAAATATTAGATAAGATACATTTACTATGAGTATGCTACTGCTTATACAAGGACCCGTAAATAAGCTGATAGCTGGTGTTTCAAGACCAAAAGACTGTTGTATTAAAAAATTAAAAAATAAATCTGCTTCTCTTTATGTAACAATTAGAGAATTATATTAATGTACTCCTTGTAAGTTCACTTAATTCTAACCTAGAAGTTTTGTGTTGATTAAATGTTATTTCATGGTGTTGTAACATGTGGAAACTGTTTGGTTATCTTAAAATGTAAGTGGTGTTGTGCGCTCAATGTAATTCCATCATAGTGTTAACAATTGCTTATTTCCATGTCTAACGAATCGCAACTTTTGAAAAAAGTTCTATCGAGATAGAAACTTTTTCAAAAAGAAGGGTGCATTGTGACACGAGCCCAAGGACCTCCTTAGAATACCGTCCCATGTTTAGTCATTATCATTTTTTTCTGGCTGGACTATGACTCCCCCGACATCACGCGGTTTGCACAGGATCATGTAGTCATGTGAAAATAAAACATTGATATTTATTCAGGCCAATTATATATTTTTTTAGGCCTCTGTTGTTGGTTCCGCCCTAACAGAGTTCGTTATCTCAATGTTCTTTGGGGCGTGGAATATCAAAAGTTCAATTAAGGTAGAGATATATAAAAGACCCGATCTAGGAACGGCGCGGTTGGTCGTCGCCTTTTAGAGGGGTACTCATTGTTCGAGCGTGGTCTTTCCGTCCTGTCACCCTGCAACCTCACCAAGTTATCATATGTAAGTACCACACCACTAACTTTAATACATTGTTACCATTATTATGTAATTCTTTTTTTGTCTTGAATATACTGTAATACACATTGTTCCACTGACATCTTTTGACGCCCGCCTTGTCCCAACTCCCATCAGGATCGGATCCAACTAGTGTGGAACCCATGACATGCCTCGTGGATTAACCACGCTACCGTCTTCCGTACTAGTTGGACGCATACGCAAGGGTCGTATGACAAATGGTGGCAGCTGATGGGATCCTGTGGGATGTGATGGAATTTTGTGGGATTTGGACTCGGCAGGTGGGATAGATCTTGTGGGACTTGGAGACATAAAGTTTGGAGTGCCAATACAGGGATGGTGGGTCAACAATACATCGAGGAACAGGAACTTGTGGTGGCCAGGAATTCACAATGAGGACCCGCAACTTGAAATTGATAGTTTAATTAACAGGAAACGGGGAATAAGACATGACTGACTTCCAAACAGGACGAGACTAAGCAATCATTCCATACTCGGGCCCCGTCATAAGCTACCCTCAGGCCTATTAAAGTAACAATTTATGGATTAAGGGGGAGGCTGATAAGAAGCTAAATGCCACGAGTCAATAGGGCCACGTCCCCCGAACTGGTCATGGCCGACCCGGTAGTGGTTCCCTCCATTTTAGCACCTAGCCCCGAATTTGCTCAGTGGATGATTTACATTGAACCTTTTGGTGATGAGGTAGGGCAGAATATCAGTACTTACCTTGAGTCGATCGAACAGGTGGGTCAGCTAGGTAAATGGTCGAATGAAGATAAAATAAGGGTCGCCAAATTTAGATTAAAGGGAGAAGCTTTAAACTATGTGCATACCAACGAAAGAATAAAAGCCATCCAAGAATGGGAAGAGTTCCGAACCGCTCTCAGGGATGCTTTTAGGCGGATCGAGCCAAAGATTCATGCTGTTTACCGACTGTCCAATTGTACCCAGAAGCACGGCGAGACCATTAGAGATTACGCAACCCGACTGAGACTTGTGGGCAGAGGTACCGTTGAACTGGACCCCGAGAACCCCGAGGAAAATAGAGTCAGGACTAAGGTACTAGAGGAGAGTTTACTTGCTCAGTTCCTAAAGGGGATGAGAACTTCACTACAAAGATTTGTGTTATCTAAGGCCCCCACCAATTTTGAGGAAGCTATTAATATGGCAGAGGCGGAAGAAAGAAATGAGCTCATGGTTGGGAAGACCTCCCAAACCATGGCTTTGGGCCACGAACCCCAGCAGCCTGCCTCGCTCCAGTTTAAACGAGATAAGATAAGGATGAACGATAAGTGTTATACTTGTAACAAAACAGGCCATTTTGCACGTGAATGTAGGCAACCAGTGCGAAACCGTAGGAACCACCCACCCCTGAGAACGTGTTTTAGATGCAACAAGACCGGTCACGTACAAACACAGTGCAAGGTCCCAGTCTGCTACAACTGTAACCGAGTAGGTCACAGAAGCACGGAATGTCGCGCAGGACAATTTAGGCACCTGCCTTTAAACGCGCCCCGCCCCCCTTTCGTTCCCCAGGCAAGGGAGGCAAGTTCCTCGCAAGAAAGCCGTTAGTCCATAGTTTGCAGTTGGGTCCTAGCATAAACATAAAATGTTCTGTTGGGAACAAGCCTTGTAGGATGTTTATTGATTCAGGCTCAACCGTGACGCTTGTTAAGAGGAGTTTTGTACATGGGGTAAAAACTAGATTAGAACCAGCTCCAAATAACTTTAGATTATTTACAGTTACTGGAGATGAGCTGATGATTGAGGGAATGGCATGGATAACTTTCAATATTTTGAACTATCACTACCCCTTTTATTGTGCCGTGTGTGGTGATAATGCTGCTTTTGACACAGAGGTGCTAATAGGGAGCGATTTTATGGTCAAATATGGTGTTGATGTGTGTGTGAGTCAGAAACTTATTAGAGTAGGAGATATTGAGGTCCCCTATGCAGAGAGGTCTAGAGGACCGGCGTTGGGAATAGTAATAGGAGAAAAGTATAGATTGGGAGATGCCAGCTCCCGAGCTCGAAATGGCGGCCCCTCTCAGAGAAATCCGTTGGCACATGAGCCCCTGTTGGGTGTAAATGGGACTGATCACCCCCTTTCTGCCCAACAAATGAGACGCAGTGAGTCAACTGGAAAACTGAGACAAAGAGATAGCAATGTTCGTACTGCAGACGAATTTTGTCCTTCTCCTGCGCCCCAGATTAAAGCTGCTCGAGACAAGGGTGGACGCACCCGGGATACACCAGCCCAATTAAACGATATTCTCCTTTGCACCAGGAAGGCTATGACTATTCAGCCCCAAACGATTAGTTTTGGTTTTGTAGGACTAGGTGACGCGGAGCTCAGTACTGGCCAAGGCCTGCTAGAACCGGTCGACCTACCATTCCCAGATGTTGAGATTAGCAGTGCTGTATTTGATTTAACTCGAGATAAGTGTGTTCCCGTGCAGATTGTTAATAGGAGCAATGAACAAATTAAGTTGTCCCGAGGGATTGCCCTGGGAAAAATAGAGTCTGTATATAAGTTCCGAGAGTCGCCCCTCCCCGCTGAAGATGAAGATAAATTGGTTGGGCTAGCACTAGACTACCCCCTTATTAAGGAGACCCAGAGTGGATTGGTAAGGCAGGTTAACGCTGGTTCGAGGGAACCAAGCACAAAGGAATCATCTAGAGGAGTAGAGGAGGACATGATAACTAGCCCTATAGATGTAAAAGAGGAGATGACTTATTTCGATTTTGTAGAAAATGCTTGTGAGAGATCAGAACTAGCAAGTTTATTATCCCTTGATCACCTAGGCCCAGAGGAACGCGCTCAGTTAGTACGACTCATAGATTCATATCATGATGTTTTCTTAACCAAGGGTCGAAGATTAGGTTGCACTGATAAGGTGGAGCACTATATTGACACGGGTGATGCGCGCCCTATTTACAGACCCCCTTATCGCGTTCCTCACAGTCAAAGACCCGTACTCCAGGAACAAATCAATATAATGTTATCTGAGGACGTGATTGAACCTTCAAATTCCCCGTGGTCGGCTCCTTTAATTTTGGTGGCGCAAAGAAAGACCGACGGTGCTATTAAGTATAGGCCTTGTGTTGACTATAGGGCCTTGAATTCCGTAACCAAAAGAGACGTTTTTCCCTTGCCTAATATTCATGAAACCTTCGATATGTTAGGTGGGTCCCAATATTTTAGTATTATTGATATAGCTAGTGGATATTGGAATGTACCCGTTGCCCTTAAGGATAGGGAAAAAACAGCCTTCTCAACACCAGACCATCATTATCAGTTTCGAAGATTAGCGTTTGGGCTCGTCAACGCGCCTAGTACATTTTGCAGGCTCATGACTAATACTTTGACTGGCTTGATAGGAAAAATTTGTTTCTGTTATTTAGATGACGTAATAATATTTTCACAAACCAAGAGTGAGCACCTTCAGCGTTTAGAACGGGTATTAGAAAGGCTAAGGGAAGCCAAACTGACTATTAGGCCCGATAAGTGTAGATTTCTGTTACAAAAGGTGAGATATTTAGGATATGTTGTCACACCAGCGGGGATCGAACCTGACGATTCCAAGGTTGAAGCAATAAAGAAGTACCCCCGTCCAAGAACTGCGAAGGAAATACGTCAGTTCCTAGGACTAGTAGGATTTTACCGGCGCTTCATCCCAAATTATTCTAAGCTGGCTAAGCCACTTACTTCCTTAACGAAGAACGAGGCAAAATTTGTTTGGAAGGACGAGGAAGAAAACTCTTTTGAAACCTTGAGACAGAGTCTTTGTTCAAAACCGGTTCTGAGATACCCTGACTTTAATGAACCCTTTATTGTCACGTGTGACAGTTCAGGGACCGCCATAGGTGGCGTGTTGTCACAGAAAGTTCAAGGCAAGGAACACCCTATATATTTTTTTTCGCGCCAGTTGAACAAAGCGGAGATAAATTACTCCACTACTGAACGGGAGTGTTTGGCCGTTGTGTTTGCTATCAAGAAACTGAGATGTTATCTGTATGGTCGAAAGTTCAAGATTGTGACCGACCACCGGCCTTTAAGGTGGCTCTTATCTCTGAGGGACCCTAGTTCACGCCTCGCTCGGTGGGCTTTGTTGCTTTCGGAACACGACTTTGAGATTGAGCACTCTCCAGGTCGATCTATAAGTCAAGCCGATGCGCTTTCCAGAATACCTGTTCACTCCTTGACCCCTGGCTATGAACCTGTCTGGGATCGAGCACACATACGAGAAGAACAGCGCAAGGACCCTAAACTAACAAATGTCATACGTGTAGCTGAACAGGGAAATAACGGAGGTGACTTTTACTTAGATCAGGAAGGTCTTCTTTACAAACAAAGGAAACCAAATGAGCGAAGAGACCGCCTCGTAGTCCCTGCCTCCATGACTTTTAAGGTTATGAGTACATATCACGATCTCCCCTTTTCAGGCCATCAGGGCGTTGCAAGGACCTATGATCTTGTTCGATCTATGTTCCATTGGGATTGCATGTACAGGGACATAAAACGGTTCTGTCAGGTGTGTGAATCTTGTAATCTAAGAAAAAATCCACCTAATTTGAAACCGGCCCCCTTACAAAGATTTCAAGGCGTTAACGTCCCCTTTCAGCGGGTCAGCATGGATGTGGTAGGCCCCTTAACCCCCACAACAAAAGGAAACCGGTACATACTTACCTTTCAGGATGCCTTCAGCAAGTATCCCGAAGCAATTTGTTTACCTGATCAAAAGGCTGAAACTATAGCTAGGGCTTTTGTGACTGAAATCGTTGCTAGGCACGGAGTTCCCCGACAATTACTCACAGATCAGGGGAGCAATTTCACGTCCAAATTAATGAAAGAAGTTTGTTCACTTTTAGGGATACGTAAATTACAGACCACCCCTTATCACCCAGCGTGCAATGGATTAGTGGAGAGAAGTCATCAAACTTTTATAGGCATGATGTCACATTTTGTTGCTGCTGACCAGAAAGACTGGGATGATTTTGTCCCCTTTGCGTTGCTCGCCTATAGGAGTACTCCACACAGTGCTACAGGAGAGAGTCCCTTTTTCCTTGTACATGGTCGAGACATTGAGTTACCCTTTGATGATATTGTGGCCCCTCTGAAAATTGATTACTCATTAGGTGAGAGTTATGCAACTGAGGTGAGACTCAGACTACAGGCCGCTTTCAAGAAAGCACAGGAACAGTTAGCCAAGTCCGCTGACCAAAGAGAAGTGCAATTCAATAAAAGGTCTCGGGAAGTTAGGATACAATTAGGAGATAAAGTTTACCTCCGCAACCATGTTGTCCCGAGAGGGTTAAATAAGAAGTTTGTCGCCAAGTGGACTGGACCATATAGAGTAGTTGAGCAACTTGGTCCCGTTACATTCAATATTAGGGAGATCTATGGAAAAAGGACACAGATTGTTCATGCGAATAGACTAAAAGTCCAGCGAGGTCATGACGTAGCTCGGACAGGGCAGTATGATGCCGACCCTGCAGTCACGAGAGATCCTCAGGCACAGGGCAGAACCCCTTCTAATATTGCTGACTCAGTCCCTGACCATTGGTACCCCGACTTTCAATCAGAACCCCGACCACCACCCCCCCAAGTGCGACAAGTAGAAGACCAAGGAACCCCTTCTATGAATCCAGAGCCGCCAACCCCCCCTCCCCGGTATGCTTTGAGAAGCCGAGGACCAGTCCAGAACATTCCTTGGGTTTTGTCTGATAGAGAGATGAGACAGAAACCCCCTGCCTAATACAGAAAGAAGCTTGAGTTAAGGAATAGGCTGAGGATGTGAATGTTATTGCCCAGAACCATGGAGCCCCATGTTAGCTGCGCTATTTAGTGTTACAGAGCCGTGACCATGGAGACATGGCTGCGCAAGATCTTGATTGTCGGCGTTTCCTGTTTCTTCACTGCAACAACCCAGGAACCAACTTTGGACAAAGGGATCGTTTTCGTCGGCAAGGGTAATGTACTCCTCACCAGTGATTTTTGGCATTTGGTAATGGACCTAGATATAGGGTACTATGAGAACGCCGTCGCCACATTTGCTGGGTACTTATCTAACGTGGAGATGTCGAGTAAGGACCCCAATAATGATCCGGCTAGATGGGTCCACAGCATTATAGGGAGAGAGTTGGATGTGTTGACTAGGGAAACTCAGAAGACCCTGACGTTGGTTAAAGGACTTCGCAGGACACTCCAATCTCCTAACAGGTCCACCCGAGGTTTAGTTAATGTAGGCGGAACCATTTTGAAGTATCTTTTTGGAACGTTAGAAAGCAAGGATCTAAGGACAATCAATCGAAAATTGCATAGGTTGGAAGGACAAAATGAGGGAATTATTCATGTTGTAGATGACCAAATTACCTTCCTTAATGATACAATTAGAGTGGTTAAGCGAAATTCTCGGATGATAGAAAAGCTAACTGACGTCACCAGACTGATGGGCGACCAATTAATCCAGCTAAAGACTCAAACCCTGAATGAGTTGGTTTTGTTGAATAATAAGGTAGATGCTTTTTTTAATATTAGTTCTACTTTGAGAACTTTAGAGACAGTACTGAGTGACATTCGTGACGAGGTTAGTTTGTTTACACAAGCATTGGATCTTACCAGTATGGGTAAATTGTCATCTCACTTTATTTCTCCCACTCGACTGCTTCATATCCTTTCAGAAATCCAGACTAGGTTACCTCTCGATTTATCTTTGTTAACCCCATTAAAGTTAGATGGAATATATCCCTATTATTCGATCATTGAGGTTCATGCTGCCTCGGTGAACGGAAAGCTAAGGTTGTACGTGGAAATTCCTTTAAAAGCACCTGGCAGGCACTTCCAGCTGTATAGAGTTCTTAAGTTACCTACGCTGGTTGGTACCAATGGCAGTGCTCTTTATATCCCTCCCCCTTCTCCCTATTTTGCCATCACGGAAGACGGTCAGTCGTATCTGGAATTTTCTGTAGAGGAATTCCTTGAGTGTTCTGATCAATTAATCCGTATCTGTCCCCCAAACAGGCCCGTGAGAAACCAGGTTGAGAAGTCCTGTCTTTTCGCTCTATTTACAGGGAGATCAGACTTGATTGCCTCATTATGTGAAACCTGCTTACTGAAGTCATTCCCTCCCACCTTTTATAGAGCCCACAACTCAGACCTGTGGATATATAGCGTGCCCCACAGCGTTCGATTGGTGCTGAGATGTTCTAATAGCGTGAGTAACCGATCCTCTCCGGAAAGCCATCTCGAATTACCTAAAGGAACAGGTACTTTTGAGGTCGTGTCTAGCTGTTACGTACATAGTGACGAATTCACTTTGTTTCCTCATATAGTCGGGGAAAATGAGATCAACATGTTACCTGCCGAAATATATGTTCCTCCCATCAAGAGTTTGAGTTCTATTCATTCGCATGAATTTGAATCATTCTGGAAATCCAATGACTCCTTGGAGTTCGTTCAGGTCTTGAACCAAGCCAACTACGCGGATGCCCCGGCTTCAGGAGTGTCGCTGAGTAAGTTGAGGGAGAATTTAAAACAATACCGATCGCAAGCTGACCTTCAGAAAGGAGTTTCATACTGGCGGGCCCTTACCTACGTTCTCGCCACTTTCGGCGGACTCTTTATAATTGGTATTTTTGTGATTATGTACCTCAAACTTTCCCCTGGGAAAATTCTAGGGTCAGTCACGGAGACCTTTTCAGCAACCACCCCCGCTTCCCCGACCTATACGTCGTCTGAGAGTCAATGTGACGTATGAATAAACCTGATGGTTGCCCCGTCCTAATAATTGTTACGGTTTCATTGCACATTTCATCATTTGTGTCCAAATAATTTTGTGAAAATGTTAATCACAGAAGGTCCTGGAATTCTTTGCGGTGTCATCACTAACGGAAATAAAGAAGGCCGCCCGAGCGCTCCATGATGGAAATGAGGATCAACCCCGGAGCTCCAAGATCGAAAGGGATCAGGTTTGACACCCCTCACGATGACTTGTGACCCAGGTAACTCTGTATTGTTCCCTACTTTAATTACTGATTAATTGTCAACTAGCCGTCTAGTTAGCCAAGGATATAATGTTGTTCTCCTTACTGATAAACAGTTCTTTACTTTAAATTGATTAAGAGGGAGGCTAACCAGACACACCCCGTTGTTTAAATGGATGCCGAAACGCTTCATACATTTCTGTATGTTTCTTATTGGGCTAAGAGATGTGTATCTTGAGCCAATAGCAGGTTCTTATATTCAGACCAAGGTTACATTGTAAGAATAATTTCAGATATTGTGTAGAATAAATGTGGTGGAAGGATTAAGGCCGAACGCTAAACGAGCAACCCCAACTTATAGCTGAAGAAAATAAAAGTAAATTAATCATGTAACTATGAAGGAGTTGTAACGTAATTAAAGTAATGAATATCATCAGTGTATATATATATATGTATATGTAAACCAAGATGTATCTAGCTTTGTGTGGAAACTGAAGCAGAAATGATAAATTGTTTTATTATCCTTATTATTAATAACCAATGTGAGTATGATAACATATGATGTAGAGGTTGATTGCTATCCACGTATAAAGGTGTAGATCGTATGATCATTAGTGTAATAAACTTAAGGTTGCAACCTAGAATAAATACAATCTTACTGTTGTGTTAACAATATCTTGTAAATAAAGAAATATTATGTTGTTGTTGTTGAAACTGACATCTGCCCGATACGATTGTAGTCTCAACAATCCAGAAAGGAGTTTGTTCTTGCTCCATTCAGTCTCTGCAAATGTTTGAGTTTGGACGGCTGTGCTGTTTTGTTGAGCAAGGCCTTGTGGGCAGGTCATCGGGTCAACGCAAAACGTGTTGTTGTCATGTAATAGACAGGTGTTCTGTATAAAATGCTAGAGATGTTAGGATTAAAAAAAAAAAAAAAAAAAAAAAAAAAAAAAAAAAAACGGTGT
>JAVCKZ010098111.1:0-11168 GCA_034780755.1 Lepetodrilus elevatus | reverse complement strand
TCCACTGGTAGACCTATGATTTTTTTTCGATAATGGCGGTGGCTAATTTGCATATCGGCAAAATAAATATACATGTTATAATGTTCTAATGGTATCTATCTTAATCAATGACCATCATAACATGGGTATAGACACTATTTGTGTGACATTACCATGTATACTTTTGGCAATATCGAATAAATTAGGTTTTTCGATAATGGCTGCACTAATTTGCATATGCAATTGAGATAAATATGCATGTTAACATTTTCTAACTGTGTCTATCTTAACCACTGACTATGAAAACATTGGTACAGACGCTGTTGTTGTGACATTATCATGTATAATTTTGGTGATATTGAAACAAATATGTCTTTCGATAATGGCTAATTTGCATATCGGCAAAATAAATATACATGTTATAATTTTCTAATGGTATCTATCGTGATCAGTGACTCTGAAAACATGGGTAATCTATACCCGGTATAGACACCATTTGTGTGACATGTATACTTTCTGCGATATTGAATACATTAGGTATTTTGATAATGGCTGCACTAATTTGCATATACAAAATGTTCCCCAAATTATCCGAGTGACAACCAGGCTAGATTTCATCAGTGACCCCGTGTGATGATGAATCCACCAAAAAAAACCATACTATAGACAATTCATACGTTCACAAAAAATCAACTGAACTACATGATATGAACACACTATTTGGTCATAATATATAGGTGACACTCTATATGGGTATGTACTGTTTTGAGACCTTTCATGAAATGTATCGCCGTGAGAGAAATAATTGTGTCAAAAGTTTGGTATACATTTAGGCCCCAAAACGATACCTTTAAAATACAATTTTCCCGCCAAATAGTATCCGGTTACCCGGCAGGAAGAGATGGTGATGTGAATGTTAAACCCCTAGCGCCTGCAACACGACAGCTTGGTTGTATAGTGTACATGTATACTCCTCAGTGAGTCGAGATGGAATCTGATTGCACAGTGATCCATTGACCGGGGTAATAATGTGAAGGTCAATGAGCAGCGATGGCTGGAAATTAGGCACTAAAACCATTATTATCTGCGCTTCGAGCATGTCCATTTCAGCGCATTATAAATGTAGAATTATTATTATTATTATATGCCCTTAAAGTTCGGGACTTTTTATTGGCCACCGGATATATACTAGTAACCGAAGAAGAACCCGTTACTGGTGAAAAGCTTATTCTGAATATAACATTGTGAAATGCATCTTTCATTTTTTTGTATACTAGACTATACATTGAACATTAATCCAACATCAATGCGTTTGCATTACCAGGTTGAAGAAAGTATTACAGCATATAGGGCAGACATCAAGCAGGTCTAGACCATTGAAGACCATTACATCCGGTTTATCCATCTAATAAACCACTTCGTCATCGCAACGTAAACAAACGTTCTCCATTTATTATATAACTTAGAAAATAGCTATGAAATGGTACAGCAATATGTCGTACGCACATAACCAAATGTATCGGGTGACAAAAAGCGGCGGAAAGTGAATACTTTCATGAAAAACGCGTGCATTTTGTCAAAATGACGTCAGGCCCCGTAGAGCGAAAATTGGGTGCAATATTTCTGTATAAAAATGTTGATATTGCATGGTAGAAACACAACCAAAAGCACACACAAGAAATACTACGTCTAACAGCGATACCCACAGAGAGAACTGTTATGCTGACCGCACACTAGCGATTTCCGTCGCCAATTTTTGTCGGCCGACGGAAAATCGCAAGTATGCGCTGGCCAGCGACTGCGATTTTTAGTCTCGCCGACCGATCGCACAATAGCTATCTTGTTTTGATATTTGGAGCACCGCACACTAGGCGATTGAAATCCGACGGAAATCGCTAGTGTGCGGCCGCTATAAGTATGGCACATAAAGGAGCCACACACACACCGACATTGCAAATACTTTCTCATCATGGATGTACCCGCGTTTGCATTACCAGGTTGAAGAAATTATTACAGCAGATAGGGCAGGTCTAGAATATTGCAAGACGCGGTTGACAACGCCCATTGAAAACCATTACATCCGGTTGATCCATCTAATAGGGGAAGGATCTGTATACTAGTATTGGGCATGTTTTTTTTTTGTAATGGTCATTGTGGCTAAGCAGACCGTTAAGTGCATTGCTTATTGATTGCATAGCAGAAAAGGTGGGTAGGATAGGCACATTTAGTATGCCCAATATTGGACCATTGCCGTGCCCACACATATCACCTTTGTATAGTAGACTCGTATATAAAAGTAGGTTAGATTGATGCACTAAAACGTTGTTGAACTTGTACTGACAAATAACTTCAACAATCATTAAAATGTGTTTCATATCATATTGGCCCAATAAAGAACCATGCCCAATATACAGCCCCTTCCCCATAACCAATTCATCATCGCAACGTAAATGGCAGGGACGGCACTGGGACGTTACACCAGTCGACAGTTGGCATGGTATCGGAGCACGTCGACCCTACCGTGGAGTGATGACGTTAACGCTCCAAAACAAAACAAAAAGAGAGAAAGATGTCAAAAATATTTTTAAAAAGTCGACAGTTGGCATGGTATCGGAGCACATCGACCCTACCGTGGAGTGATGACGTTAACGCTCCAAAACAGAAAAAAAAAAGAGATAAAGATGTCAAAAATATTTTTTAAAAGTGGTCAAAGACTCGCATAAAACAATGTTTATCACAAATACAGGATACTGACGATATCTAAAGATACTCGGGGAATAATCTCTATAGTAGGCCTACATGTATTCTCACATAAATATTCATTGGAAAAGTTAATTTTTGCGAAATATGTCAATACGATAACATTATACCGTGGCGAAATGTAATAGCGTAATACTACGTTGTTGACGTCCATTGTCCGTGTAAGTAAACAAGAAGAGAAATGCTCACCACTGGCCACAGTGGTCTGTGATATACGTGCTAACATCCGCCACGCAGGCGCGGCAAGTGTAAGGTGCTTCCGGTGACGAACGCACTTGCCACTCAGAATCGCATATATACATTGCAACACATAGACGTTACTCGCAGTGTAACATAATTGTAAGACATAAGGTGAGTATTTTACCCTATATCATGATAATCCTATAATTTACCAATACATCATAGTATGTTTTGTGTGTGTAAATATAGAGATTACTCTGTATTGTATATAATTTCTATAATTTCTGAATAGAATTAAATGATGTGAGATAATATAGTTTGCTGATTGACTTTCAGAATAAAGGGCGAACATATCGAAATGAACAGAACTGTACACCCAGCATTGTACATCTTGAAGTGGCACGGGACAGAGACTATCTTCCTTCTACTGATGTTCATCTTGGCGTTTATTGGCAACATACTGGTACTGTATATCTATCAATTCAGGTTCAGGAGGTCAAACTTCAGCTTCTTCATAACGGTACTGGCAGCCTTGGACCTAATAAATGCTAGTATTACAATCCCTCTGTTTTTGGTGATCACCCTCAACGATGAAATCGAACATTTTGGAATTATTTGCAAGACTAGTTCCTTTGTGGCCATAACAACAGTAATGGCATCGGCGGTTGTTCTAGTCGTGATTGCCTACGACCGCAACAGAAACATCTGTACGCCCCTCAAGAGGAAAATGACTGTGAAGGCCACTAAAAATGCCTCTGTCTTTGCCGTTGCATGTGGCATCATGGTAGCAATTCCTAGCATATTCGTGAACGGCAGACGTGAACTGGAATTTGGGGAAGATGACCACACCGTGCTTATTGCCCAATGCTATTTCACAGAGGAAATGGACGGAGGTGTTCTATTCTGGGCATTCCTGGTGGTGCTTAGCTTAGTGTTCGTGACCGTTGTGTGCTTCCTATCGGTGTTCTACTGCTCAATCTACAAAGCCTTGAAGATCCACACAGCCAGGAGACCAAGCACAGCAATATGCGACGCGAAAACAAAGAATTTTCGATCTCACAAAACATCGGCCCAAATATTCTTTGCTGTGACAGTGGCATTTTTCTGCAGTTACTTCCCTTATTTCATTGCCGTTGTCGTGTTTCTCGTTACGGGCCAATCTCACGTTCTATCACCTGCCGTGAAAGCAATAACAGACATTGCCAAGTTATCGCCTCTACTGAGCAACGCCATCAATCCGCTGATATACAGTGTATCGTCTCGCCGCTTTAGGTTGGAGGTTCTCAGAGTTTTCCGGTGCAGCTTCCTGAAGAGAACTGCGTCTACACGGGGACAGTCCAGCCCCTCTGCGATACGACCCACGACATCGTCCATGGCGGAAATGGAATAAAGTGATGCCTCTTAATACTTGACATTAACATGATGCGTGTGAAGAGGGATGTTCAAGTATGTGTCTCACGTATATGAGAGCTCTATATACAATGACCCGTGTTAATTAACAGAGGATTCGTGCTATTTTTAATATGAACCTTTATAACAACTGTATACTATGCTTTAAAAAGATATTATTGCTGATTGCTTATGGACACTTTTAATGCGTGTTGCTAATGCTGTACTCAATATGCGTATCCAACCGAAGATAATATAACGTCATATAATACAAACCTACTTTTAACTTTTGAATACTTCGAGAAGCGTTAAGGAAATGTTTTGATATATGCTATCAAAAGTGTATATATACAGTATGCATAATAAATCATTCATTCATCAAAAGTGTCATGCCGTCATAATGAAAACCTAACGTCATTATGGAGACATGCACATTGTGATTCCAATTCAGTGGCTAACTTTAGTCATATACGCTCTGTTCTAGACACCCCACCGATTGGCATGACAATGCTTTACACACAACAGTGTTGTCCCCTGATTCCAAATAAAAGACTGTTAAACACTTCTAAAACACTTTATTGTACTAGTGAGTATGACATGATTACAAGTTCAATGAAAACAGGAATTTCAATCATTATTGGTGCAATGGTTGACCGTGTCTTGTTGATCATGATGAAATATTTAGCAGACAACACGGAGTCACACCTGCAAACTCGGACGTCAACTTGAAAACAAACCATCGTTTGGTTCCAACTTACAATACTATCATATAAGAAAGTTAGTATGGATATTGTACAGGTATTTACATGGTCCACTAGGTGTGGAGTACCGTCAGCTAGTAAGTGTTCACTCTAAATAGCTTGTCCACTGGGTGTGGAGTACCGTCTGCTAGTAAGTGTTCACTCTAAATAGCTTGTCCACTGAGTGTGGAGTACCGTCTGCTAGTAAGTGTTCACTCTAAATAGCCTGTCCACTGAGTGTGGAGTACCGTCTGCTAGTAAGTGTTCACTCTAAATAGCTTGTCCACCATCGCTTGTGTTTCTAGCCCTCCAACAAGATGCTTACTATGAAATGTCGTCTGCCTTTTACGCTGTAATTCCCCCATCATCTTTATGAGGAACTTTCTGGTTTGAATTCATTGTCTGTGAAGAACGAATCCCATTGAGGTATATGGAGAAATACTCTATTGAAGTCTGGTTTTCTGGCCCAATATGGGAAGACTGTTCAATCTGTAACTGCAAAACTCATAGCCTGAACGTATGGTCGTTCATCACTTGAATGTATGGTCGTCGAGGGGCCCGGCTAGATGAAGAGACGGCGCACTTCTAAATCCATCTTTGCTTTGAAGGAAGTACGTAGTAATGGTTCCTTTACCCTGGAAGTAGATAGGTGTACACATGAGATATGAGGTATTAACGGTCCAAGCATAGGCGGAACGTACATTAAAACATATATTGCATTATATAAAATGATATGATATGAGCGCGTAGTTTTAACTATACTAGGGGCTTATTACCGCCTAAAATATGAACGTTTTCCTGGATATCAACTTAATTATACTTACTATGGCACATATACAGCATAGCTATAATGTGACCCTATGGTATATTCAAAGTTATCTATGCCACTTCGGTTATAGCGCGAGGGACGGCAGAAAACAGGGTGAACATAGACCTTTTTATGCAACTGACAGTACCTATATCGCCCCCCAAAACAGGTCGGGGTGCTTAATTTTCTGGTGAAATCATTTAATTATATATATATATATATTAATCACTTGACCACAGAGTGACCACTTATCGAAATTATGTCATGATAGTCATGTAAGTTATCGATAGAAAGGTCTCGTCATCAGGAATTCAAAACCTTTGACCAATCGATAATCACTTAACCAATTGGTGACCACTCATCGAAATTATGTTACGATAGTCGTCTAAGGTATCGGTAGAAAGGTCTCGCAGGAATTCAACATCCTTGACCAATCTTTTAGCTAGCACCCGTTTATTTTCACACGTGAAAATGACACTTTGTAAAGGTCGCTTGAACGTATGGTTGAACTCACCTTCATAGCGACCTCCCCTCTGTTCTCCAGCTGAAAGCCTCCCAGCTCGTCCAGCAGGGTCTTGCATTCCGGACTCATATGGATTCGTAATGCTGTCAATGGTTAATGTAGGACTTACTAAAGCATCAACGCCTTACACTATTCTACTGTTACCACTTCAGCTCCAAAACAGTTCGTGCCATCATTGACACATTGATAAAAAATATTTTTTTCCAAGACTGCCATCGGCAAATTGATGAAAGTAATATGCCTTACTAAAATCATCCTCAAAATATTATCATTTAAAGTGAATTTAAATCATAAAATGTGATCGCATATTCAGTGTTGCCAAACATTTTACCTTCAGTATATTATAACACGTACCCAATCCTGAAGACTCCATCCTGGAGGCGTAATTAACTGTATCTCCAAACAGACAATACCTGGGCATCTTCATCCCTACCACACCAGCTACCACAGGGCCTGTGAAGGAACACACGATAATAGGCGATAATAAGTCATGGCCCCGAGTTTACGAAACTATCTGAGCACAAAAACGTACTCAGACTATGACGTCACATGACGTTTTATGAACACAATTCTGAGTCGAGTACGAAATCGTACTCAGAAAAGTTTCGTAATCTCGGGGCCTGGGCGATAATATGTTCATATGTTATACCGGTATAATATATTTTATTCATTTTGGGCCAAAATTGGTAATTTTGTATTTACCCCCACAATTTTAAAACTAGCATACCTCAGCGACTAATCAAGATATGAACACGATATTTATGTTAACATATAGCTCGCATAGGAAATCAAATCTGAACGTTTATCTGAAAACGATGTCTTGATGTATGTGAATTATAGGCTTCCGGTGACACTTAGTTCTTTGTATCACAATTTTCAAATTTTACTATTGAAAAAAAAGACGCACATAAATTTAGCATTTGGCCCTCATCACGCACCTGTCATTTTAATAGTATACTATTGATAAGCATGTTTTAATATGTTTTTAGTATAATCATATTTGCATCTTTTTTTTAAAAACGGTAAAGACAAGATGCTTACATTTCGTGAGAATATGTGTATGAACGTGAGGATTGTAAATATAGTTACCACTGTGAACACCTATCCTAAGCTGCAGCTGTTTGTCCGGCATGTGACGGATCTTGAATTCCCGGACAGAACTGACCAGGTCCAAAGCTAACGTGGCGATCTCTCCGGCGTGACGGATTCCATTTTGAACCGGAAGTCCGCTGACAACCATGTAAGCATCGCCGATTGTCTCCACCTGAAATTCACATAGATCGGCTTTGTTATGGTCGGTGGCAAAGTTGGTTCCGAATCGTTCTTCAACATAGTTTCACACACCAAGGCTGGAAGAGGTGTATACTAATACTTGCTCACCTTATAGACATCATAAGTGTCGATGATGGTATCAAAGCACGTGTACAGATCATTTAGAAAGTTGACCACCTACAAAGACAATTTAACTATTATTTTAGGACAATAGCAAAGAAGAGACACGTTATAGTCTTTTATGAATGCCAACTATGATTTGTAGATACTGTACAGTAAATAACTTCCTAAATGCATACAGATTTTAGAACTAAATACGAAATAAATTAAATGCGAACCACCATAATATCCTGCTCAAATTAATATAGTAGTATCTGTTCAAGACAACAGGGCGTTGAGAAGGAATTGAGTGCACACAGATCCATTGACCGGGATAATAATGTACAGCGCTCGGAGCATGCTGTAGCGTGGATTCAGCGCTAGGAATATATATAAAAACTGCACATTATTATTACATTATGGCTATGTATCTGTAAAGCTTAGTTTCGTATGATTACATGTGATAATATACTGGTCTTGCCTGATATGGCGTACTGCTGGCTGAGAGGGCAGTGAATCCCACGATATCAGAGAAGAGAATAGTGACTGAACTAAAGGCTTCAGGTTGTATGTGCTTGCCCTTCTTGAGCTCCTCAGCTACAGTCCTAGAACCAGAGAAATGGGTCATCACATGTTTTACCACGTATTGTTTTGTTTGTACATCTGACTATTCTTTTATGATAACATTTGATATATTTTTAGGCCTATCTCGTCTCGTGGAGTGGGAGAGTCGATATTTCCTGAATATTAACTTTGTAGATATTCTCAGAAAAAAAAGGTTATATTAGTTGTACGTATCTGGTATCATCCACATGCATATGCGCTACCATTTTAAGATGTAACGATCCCACCATGGTTATAAGTTACCTAGGTAACATTCTACAGAGTAGATCCTCTGTTTTATTCTTCTCTTCCTCTAACTGAGTAGTTCTCTCCCCTACCAACTCCTCCAGATGGTCGGCGTACTTGGACAGCATGTGCACCATCTGATCCACCAGGTTGACAGATCTGATACAGACAGACAGACAGCACACAAGGTCGTCAGATTAGTTGCACAGCATGTATACCATTGACAGTAGAATACATATGAACAATGATCCAATTATTTTCTAAATAAATGTTACAGTGTTTGTACATATCCACAATTAACCATATATAAACTCAAATTGGAACGAACACCACTTTGCCTGTTGGATACATACTTGCCCTTGTTGAGCTTAACAAGACAGGCCTGGGCCGCGGTGAAGCTGGGGCGGACGTTGGGTGCCTCCTCCCAGCAGGACACCATCAGGTCCAGGACCTTGCCACAGGCCGCATCCCGGGGGACAACGGGTCGGTGAGGAGGATGCTCAGTCATACGCACACGCTCAACTATGTCTGGAAGCAGAAGAATGTTCGTGGAAAGCATAAATCATCATCTACCAACACCTCGTAGAATTCCACGAACTTCATTCAAATGAGTGGAAGACGGTGGGGTGGACAGATATAGGCGCCGTGATAATTAAACAAAGTGAACAGTGTACATACTACAGGGGCGGATCCAGACTTTCAGGTTAGGTGTGGGGGTGAGGGGGGCTCAAAGTGCATTTTAGAGGGGCTAATAATTTCACCATGTTTAATGAACAAAATTGTTAAATACCCCTTGTATCCAAAGATATATATATATACATTTGTATTATCCAAATCCATGAACTTGTACAATGTCTTGTCGAACCATTCTGGTATTTCAGATTTGTGATAATTGAAACAAGTAGACAGTATGATAGATAAGTTCATTGACAGGTAAGTCTGTTGTTTCTAGCTCCGTGTACGCTGTCTACCTTGAGGATCCTCTATGACATCTGAAAAAGGTCCAGTTCTCATGAGGATTTCTTGTAGGATGATAGCAAAGGAATATACGTCTCCTTTCTTCGTGCCCTTAGGATACTTGTGAGGATCGCGTAATATCTCCGGAGCTGTCCACAACAATTCTGGACAAAGAAATGCATGTTGCAACCGTTAATGAAAATTGCCCATAAATGAAAAAGGTTCACGATAAGTGTCAAACATTTAATTTACTGTAGGTAGGCTATGCCTGGGTCGTTCTACAGAAAATGGCAATTTTGGCATATGGCCTGGTGCAAATTTGGTATAACATTTGATAATCAGGCCTACAATGACCTAAGACTACCTAAAATACAATCTGAAGGTCATTGCAAGCTGCAAATGTTCTGAGCATTGGTGACGGTTTACATACAACTGGAGTTTTCACACAAATAAAAGTGAACTTTCTCGCAGGTCTACTCACGATTGTACTTGGCGTGTTCACTGTCCACCTGTGGCCGTTCGCCTGCCCGGAAGTGAGGCATGGCCATGTCCGCTATCCTACACGCCCAGTGGCTGTCCACCAACACGTTGCTGGACTTGAGACGACCGTGGCTTTCAACCGCGGACCCGTGTAGGTAAAGCATACCCTGGAGAAGAACACCAAGAGGAAAATATAATAATAAATTCATAAACCGTTTTAGCATATAATAAATTCATAAACCGTTTTAGCCACATACACTCCTTTTCATAGGTTGTCATGTTCTTACAACCTCGCTCGTCTCTGTAAAATTATATTTACTCAAAATATAGCTATTTATTAACATATGTTCTTTTATAATGATGGGAAAATTACAATATTTTAATGTGGTTATAATTAACTTTTCTTATAAGATGGACATTTCATATGCACGGTATATTTATACCAATAAAGTTAACTTGAAATGCTGTTGGCTATAGATAGGGGTCGTGTACTTTAATTTAATGTATAATAGCCAAGCTTTTATAGACTTTGATTTTAGAATTTTTATAACCTCCAAAATGGACCTCATTATAGATTTTCAGTAACTACGACACATTGAATACTAGTAAGTTATTATATTACCTTAACTATGTCATTGATGAACGAGAACTTGAATATCCAGTCCAATTTAATGAGCTCGTTGTGAATGACATCTTGAATGCTTCCCTTGTGACAGTAGGTCCAGACCAGACCCAGCTTCATAGGGTCCACACACACGCCCACCAGGCTGTTGATGTTAGGGTTGTTCAGATTGCGTATCTACATTTAGTAAAAGAAAAATAGACAACTTTATCAATTCATGACGGCTAGATCTACATGAAACAGGTTCAACCAAAAGTGATAATGGACTTAATTAAGGATAGTAATAGCACACCTGTACTATTCTATAAGTAAAATGTAGGTTTTAAACCACCAAATAAAATCCCATAGACGACAGTGTTAACATATTTCATCATTACTATTGAACCAGTGAGTCAAAAACCAGCAAACATACCTTATTGCAAAGTTCAATTTTCTAGTAGAACAGAAATCAAGAAAAATACATAGGTTGTCTGGCTTCCAAGTGCCAGACAGGAAGTGGCGTCAGGTCAC
>JAVCKZ010098100.1:0-11169 GCA_034780755.1 Lepetodrilus elevatus | reverse complement strand
TTCGCCGTTTCATCCAATTTTCGCCGTTTTAGCCATTCGCCGTTTTGGCATGTCGCCGTTTTAGCCAGTACCCGGTACAGATGTACCTGTGCCACAAAAGACACCATAAATATCTGCTTAGCGCCAGAGTCACATATCTTCATCATAACCAGCTCTGAGATCTATGTCACCTGTCTGCTATGGTCTACAACTCACTGGGTGTTTGTTTGTTGGCATCTAGGTTACATATCAATCTCGTGGCTTCCTTGGGGGCAGCCATCTTCTGACATACCTCCAGTGATGGAACTCTGCGAATATCAGGAACATTATTGCAGCAAGGTCATTTCTGAGTGTGTGTATACGATACTCATGTAGATGTCATTATATGGGAGTACCGTACTCATGTAGATGTCATTATATGGGAGTGCCCTCGAAGGGTACGTTTCATTTGGGGGATGTGAGTGAGTTATTGTTGCAGGAATCTTTCACCCATACAATGGTTTTTGTTAGAAATGTAAAACATGATAGAGAATTTTCAGTTGGATCAATTGTGTGATGTTCTTTGGAATGTGGGCGATGTATTTGTAAGGTTAAGGTTGTCTGGTTTTTATTGACCAATGCTGAATCTGATTGAGGAATGGTAGAAATGTGGGTAATGATCATTATAGAACATGTAGTACAAGTTTTAGACACGTTTTGGTTGGACCAATTATGTGGTATTCTTTTGAAAATTTGAGGGATGTATTTGTAAGGTTACGGTTATCTGTTTTTTGTTGACCAATGCTGAATCTGATTGAAGAATGGTAGAAACGTGGGTAATGATAATAATAGGACATAATCATATGTGTTTTAGATATTTTTGGAGAATCTTAAAAGAAAAAAGAAGATAATTTAAAGTTGAACGATTATTTGTTAGTCTTTCGAATTAGAGTTTCATACTGGTACATTACACAATGCATAGATGACAAATTCTTGTAGTGGTCTAAACCAGCCCTTCATCCATTTATTCAGGTAATGGAGTATTTTCAAAATTATTTTAATTTTGTTAATTCCCAAACTTTGAATGTTTTCCAAATGAATCTTTTGAATACGATTGATATTCTGAAGCTTCTCTGACACAACTGACCTTGAACAGCTGGAGGTAGAACAGGATGTGTGTGTGTGTACATGTCTAGTGACTGGCATACTATTTGGTACTGGTATTCCTTTTTTTCCCCCAACCAATGGCAATGAACTCCTATCTCTAGAACTAATGAACAACTCCAGTTATATGTAGAACTACCCAGTTATTTGTAGAACTATAAATTGAATTACTGGCATCATTTTTGGTATTACTTTTTTCGCTAAAACTAATGAACAACTCCAGCTATATGTAGAATTACACAGCTATATGTAGAACTATACATTGAGTATGGTATCTTTGGAGGTAATGCCATCTCGATGCCATCAAAACAGACAATTTAAATCTAGTTTCCCCAGCGTTCAACAAATTTAGATATGATCATACTTTGTAGTTAAATCCTACCTCACTCAGCATGTACAACTGAATATTGGAATTGTTGCTTTAACGATTTTCATGAAGCTTACTCTCAAGAGGTTTAACAAAAAAAATAAAAAATGAAAGAACACCAAAATAAATAAAAATACCATTAAGAGTTTCTTGTTATATGTAAGTTGATATTCCCAATGTTATGCCAACCAATAAATGCAAGCAGACATCACGTCTAGACCACGGAGATTACCTATAAACTCATTACGCTTGTGCAGTTCTTTTATTCTGACTGCTCAGGCAACAGACTAAGACATGCACGCTCACGGAGAGCGGTCCTCTTTTAAAGGTAATTTGATATGTGATCTGGTAAGACAGAGAGCACATACCATTTGCCTGGCTGTGAAAAGAACACCTACTAACAGTAAGATACCTAAGGGTACACCTGTGGGTGATAAAAAGTCTCTGTTAGTATTGTCCATCAAGGCTTAATGGCTTTCTGCTTTGTTTCATGTGTATCTGTTCCGCTTTCTGGACTTTTGCTGGAGATTGTATTGAATTATGCTGGTTTCATACCTCAAGTTTGATTTGTGATGTAGATTATTTGTAGAATAGTTAGTTTTTTACATTTTTGAAAAAGTTAACTGACTGGCCCTGCGATTATGAATTGTGTATTGAGTACAAACTCTTACTCAAATCAAGTATTTTTTCTCACAAATCCCCATATAAAATTTGAGCTTGAACATGAAATTGTATTCAAAAAGTTTCATAATCTTGGAGCCTCACGGATGTTATTAATCTGCAGTATATTTTTCAAAATAGTTTGTCTATAAAACATTTTGTCGTTTTTCAAGAAACAAACCATATTTTATTCAGGCTTTATTTTACTAGATTCATTTTACCAGTGGCTTAACTGAGCTGGAATTTGAATGTAGTATATGAAATGTGTATAAGCTGCTTAAAGTCGTAGTAAATACGTACCAAATAAACAAAATCAAAACACACAGAACATTTTATTCCCAGTAATCATGTTCTATTTAATAATAATAATTTTTTTTTTAAATAACAATAATAATAATAATACCGGTAATAATAATAATAATAATAATTTTACATTGCAATAATTACAGAAATAACAATAATATTAAATAATAATAACAATAACAATGTTTATACTGCACCAATTCAATGCTGCACCAATTCAATGCTCAATAAAGTGTTCATAGTACTACATATCATATACAACTTTACTTTCACCATGGTCACTTGTGAAGATACTTTCTGCACCTTCATGTGAACCTTAACTAGATCTGACAGTAAATCAGGATTCGAACCTAACACTACAGATGCTGGCAGGTGTATAGCACTACATCCCCACTGGCCCAATTAGTACCAGTTGGAGGCCTTGTAACTCTAGAATCAGCACTGACCATTCCCAAGTTGCAAGGCTGTCTGAGGATGATGGGGGAGTGGAGGGGCAAGCCCCCCTTGTAAGGGGGTGGGGGGGTAGTATGGGGAGGGTGGGGGTGTTGACCTGAGAATCAAGTTCAGCACTGAGTGGGTCCAGATTCTCACCTGATAGATACATAGCATCCGCTCTTTGCCGATGGTAATTAGCTATGGACAATTTGTAGCTAAATAGGTTGGCATTTCTTATCTTGAACATGGTCTATTTTTAAGTCTTTTCTAAATATTTTGTTCAATTTCTTGAATGTTTCTTGTAGACTCTAAAAGTAGATGACATGAAATATTACGTCTGCGATGAAAAGCACTAATTTAATCAATGTAGACATTGAAGAAGTAAGTTTGTGTGAAATATCAGACATATCTTTAATTTATAAGTTACTGTTTTTATCATTAAATTTAGTTCTAATCAAAGACTTGGTTAAATTTAACATTGTCATTTCAAAGTGTATATGTGATGGTTGTGTAATGTATAAGCGTTCAATATGGTAATATCAGATGTGGCAATTGATATATGTTTACGTACTTGAGAAAAAGAAAATCACAACTATATTTGGCTTAATTAGCACCTATTTCATAGAGCGATCGTAGCACTGAAAGAGTCTGCTACAATGTAAAATAATATCTCATTTTTTGGTATGCTTATTAACTATTTCAGTATAGAATAAATATGAAAATAACATTGTTGTACTGTTTATAAAAAAAAAAATATTGTTTATTTTTATTTATTTTTTTAGCATAAATCAAGTAACTTATAATGAAAACTGACAGTAAAAAATCTGTCAGTAATGGTGAGCCTTTTTTTTCGGCAGTGAACATATGTTATCTGTATCTGGTAGCATCTGTCTGCAATGAAGGGAGGCAAAGATGACACACTCTGTCAGCCTGGCTGTGTAATGGTTGTTACTGGCACTATCTCAGTATCTGCCAATCTCAGGAATGCATGTGCCTCCAGATTACCTGCGATACCTGGAGTTCCTTCCCCTTGATGGAAAAACCAGTTGTAGGTAGAGTTACCTACACCTGAGTAGTACTAGTTGGAGATGGAATGATGGGGCAGGGGATGGGGTGGTCGGAGGGGGGGTGGGAAGGGAGAGATATTGCTGTGGCTACTTTAATGGACCGTAAAATCAAAAGGTCAAGAACAAATCTCAACCTTGAAGAGTGTATTTTTTAAATGGTTTAAAACAGTTTTATATGTAATAGTGAATGTTGAGGCACATTGCTGTGTTAGTGCATATGCACTATTACCAGTGCTTGTTGCTTTTCTTTCATCATAAAGATAGTACATGCTCTTTCAGCACTAAATCATGTAAGTACTTTATAAAAATGTAATCACTAATGCCATTGAAATTGAAAACTGTAATAGTCACCATGATGAAGGCAATGACATTTCTTTAACCAAATATGTAATAGATTTTACAAATTTAACTTCTGAACAGAGTAGATAAAGTATGCAGTCATTAGCAAGTTTTCAAGACCATAATTATGATATTAATTATGACATCAACTAATTTACAAATCCATAACCTTTCAACCTAATATAATACTGCAAATTCCTACTACGCGTACGTTCTCATCAGTGTCATCTACGTTCTCATCAGTGTCGTCTACATTCTCATCAGCTGTCGTCACATCCAGTGCAGAGAACAGGGAATGACGACATCTACTGTACATCAGAAGTCTGGGAATTTCTCGGTCGACTGAAAGGATGCAATTCCTTATTGTTTTGGACAAACTATGTAATATGACTAGCTTTGTCTAGACTCTCGGACTCTAAGACTAATATCTGAGTATTTTCATATGCGTAGAATATCAGCTGTAGATGATGCTGTAATATTATATACATCAGATACCACATATACATAGATACTGTTTTTGCATACCATAATGTTGAATAAGTTGAATTTACAATAACATTCATATACCTTAAAATTAGTTATGTTATCAGATCAGCGCGATAATAATTTACATTAAATACAAAGGTTTTCGAGTAAGTACATTTTTATTCAAGAATACAATGGTCCTAGCAAACTATCAGCATTATGTAGATTCCTACAAATACATAATAGGACTGTGGATGACATTGAGACATTACAAGGTACCTGGGATATTTGTGCTAATGCCAAATGGTAGAAATCTACTGAATTCCAAGCCATTTCTTAACAGTTCACGACACACCTTGCGGTGGTATGTCACCTCTAGTACTAGTAGACTTGATGACATTTCCAGCATTGGTAGCGTATCATGTATAATGTACTAATTGTACCTGTAACAAGTGCAAACAAGTTGTCGCTGTCAGAAGTTGTTTTTATTGCATTTCTGTATGCATTTGATACCAATCTCAAAATGAGGACACGTCCGGAATTGTCTATAATATACTTGTGTTATTAGCTATTGTTGAGAATAATAGCCGAAAAAGCATGGTTTGTGGTCTTAATTCAAATTATGGCAGAGAAAGGTTATACATACAAGTATCATTACCTGATAATTGGTCCTTGTGGCATAGCGCTTAGAACAGTGGTCTGGAAAACGGAAAGTTAGTGGTTCATCCAAAAAGTTGTAAGAGATGTACTTTTCCCTGTGCTTGCCACTCAGCATTAACCCTCTCCCTGTTGAAGGCAACCGTTCATGCCCTAATGAGCAGTGCTTTTGCCTAATCCAGCAGGGAGTGGCTTAATGTTTAAAGCAAGTACATGTTGGCTTGGAGTTGTGGCATTATATTCCAGTGAGCTAGCACCACTGCTGGCCACCACTGCTCTTGCACAAGCAGGGCACGTACACTCAAACTATGCAAACTGTTAACATGAGTGAAGTAATCTTGCAATTCAACCAAACAACGAACCAATAAACAATTTTGCAATGACATTGGGACGTTGCAAGGTTATTTTCCCTGGTATGTTTGTGACAATGCCAAATTGTAGAAATCCATGAATTCCAAGACATTTGTTAACAGTTCACGACACACCTTCCAGTGGTATGTCACCTTTGGTACTACCAGACTTGATGACATTGCCAGCATTGGTAGCATTGGTAGCATTGGTAGCATTGATAGTGTACTAATTGTACCTGTAACAAGTGCAAAGAAGTTGTCGCTGTCAGAAGGTATACATCTGACTTTGGTGCCTGTGATACCAACGGTACCGATTTTAAAATTTGTTTGTAGAGGTAGAATTTAGGTTTTCCCCTGGGTACTAATTGCAGAGTCATCTGCTGGTCAGCAGTACTTTGAGTGTCTGTGGATGCTTGTGGATGTGTGTGGATGTCTGTATGATGTGGATGACTGTGTATGTATGTTATCTGTGGATGTTTGTGGATGATATGTTTGTATGCAGTGGATGTCTGTGGATGGATGGTGTGGATGTCTGGATGATGTGGATGACTATGACTGTATCTGTGGATGTTTGTGGATGACCTGTCTGTATTCTGTGGATGAATGATGTGGATGACTATGTATGTATGTTATCTGTGGATGTTTGTGGATATGTTTGTATGCAGTGGATGGTGTGGATGTCTGGATAATGTGGATGACTATGTATTTGTGGATGTTTGTGGATGATCTGTCTGTATTCTGTGGATGGATGGTGTGGATGTCTGGATGATGTGGATGACTATGGCTGTATGTTGATATTTGTGGATGCTGTAGTTGCTGTGGATGTCTGTGGATGTCTGGATTAATCTGATATTGAGTTGTCCCAGGCTCCTGTATGAAATAGTGGAACTCTATGGTAAACCGTAACTCCAACCATGTCCATAGACTACACCATCGCTAATGCTGGAGTTACTGTTACCTTATCACTGCTTACTGCTACACCATTTCATACAAGAGACGCCTGTTCTTATAAGAATTCATCCTCGTCATTTCCAACATAATTTTTTTATTCCTAACCATTATATTTCACTTAAAGAAATAGGACACATAATTATTTGTAACTTGGTATTCTACATCAAGAGTCTTGCTCAATTTCATCTGTCATGTTTATAGCATTCCTCTAGCTATCAATCACAAGTTAAAACTGTGTACTGTCGCAGAAAGCGTGCAGATATATGTATTTCTTCAAGAAGTTTATCTTTCTCAATTTATGCACTTCGTGCCGTGAATGTTTTGGCAGGCCCAGGTTGATATCTTACTGCACATCAGGTGGGGGCAACGGCTCCGTAACTTTGCCTGGGTTGTTACGTATACAAAAACTAACAACTCCACGGGAAAACGAGGAAACGTACCCCGAAATAGATGCGTCTGGATTAGAAGGCCAATCGCGTCGTCTGTTTATTTTTCCCTTTAAGGAACAGGAAGACGACGTGTAGATACACTGTAGAGATGATTACCAGATGAAGTTTCTAAAAGGAAAATATTATAGGAAAGAAATTGGTATTGCATTAAGTGCACTAACTTGTACGTTTAATGTTAGAAGCATAGCTCTGGCATCAGTATGATTTTTCCCTTTAACCATCTCCCTGCTGAATAAAATCAAAGTGTTCTATTTCTGCATGTGATCGGTCAAGTTAACTCGCTTTCAGCAAGGAGAGGGTTAACGCTCTCAATGCTAAATTAGAAACAGACACATCCCTTTAGAGCATTTGTGGTTGCCTCCAGCATGAAGAGGGTTAAGAAACAGGAAGTTGACATGTAGACAATCTGTGGAGATGATTACCGGATGCAGTTTGTTTTTGCATGGAAATATTTTAGGAAAAGAAAAGTGGTAGTTGATGAAGTACAGCAGCTTGTATGTTTAATGATAGGACCATGGCTCTGGTATCATAATTCAGGCATGAGAGCTATATTACTGTTATTGGACATTATTTGTATGAAGACTGCAATATATTGACAATTATTAACAAGTTTATTGCTAATGGAAAATTGGAAATGCAGTTATTATCCTTGGTCTTGTCAGTACCAGCTGGTGCTCGCAGGTTTGCTGCAATTCAGCGCTAAGGATGTTGCAGGTTTCCTCCTGGAGTATACTGACATGCCATTATATGAGTGAAAGAATCTTGGAAGCACCTCTAAACCCAAATTCCAAATTTAAAATATTACAAGCACCTGGCATGTGCAAACAAAACATTAGCCATGATATGAGTGAAATGATCTTGGAAGCGCCTCTAAACCCAAATTCCAAATTTAAAATATTACAAGTACCTGACATGTGCATACAACACATCAGCCATGATATGAGTGAAAGAATCTTGAAAGAGGATTTATACATCAATTCAACCAATTAACCATCCTAGTCTAACAGTACTTCTTCAACATTTTGGGTTAAAAAAAAAAATTAATAAATTTTTTTTAAATACCTTACCGAGATTATCAAACTGTTTGAGTACGATTTCATGCTCATGCTAAGATTTTATATGGGATTTATGAATAAAACTTTCATTTAAATACGATTAAATACCGAGATTATCAAACTGTTTGAGTACGATTTCATGCTCAAGCTCAGATTTTATATGGGATTTATGAATAAAACTTTCAAAATCTCAGGGCCTAATATAGTTGTAATGTAATGTAATAGTATTTTTCTGCCCATAGACTTGGCATGGAGTCAAGATGACTATGTGCATCCCAGCTGTTATAGTATCCCATCCTGGCAGAATATTCACACAGCATTGCAGCAGTTGGCAAATTGGGACACGGAAATACCTGACTGTGCATATTGCAGGGTGAATGCCACTCAGACAGGATACGTAACATGTACTTTACCGCATCTCGTAATGTGTGATTTACATCATGATGCTCTAGTTACTGTTGATAATGGCCCATTTCCTAAAGAACTGGATTTTTATTTTTTTTCTAAGTAATCTAACACATCTTTAGAAGATTTATTGTAAAGTTTGATTTAATATTTATCATTTTAATTAAGGTGTTGCAACTGTTCATTAGGCTCCTGTTTTTATTTGCATTGTTTATAAAATTTAAATTTAAATTTAAAGAAAAGAAATGTTTTAAATTATTAAAAATTTGAATTATTTAATTCTTCAAATGTGTCTCCATAGATACTTTGATATCAGATTCCATCACTTTTCCATCATAATACACTATTTCATCAAGAATTTTAAATAGCACATAATAATATGTAATTTTCATCACAATCCAATTAGACTACCGGTAATAAAACATGAAAGCAAAAAAATAAAAAGTCACTAATCTGGAATAATATACAGGTACTGATTACTGGGATGTTCCAATGAGTGAATATGGAGTTTAACATCACTGCGGGAATCTTTCACCCATTTGCGACGAGAGATATTCCAAGAAATACTGGAAAGAAAAATAAATGCTTCTGGGGTGAATGGAGACATGCTTGTCTCATGAGGAGACAAAAATGTAATAAAAGAGCCAATGAAAACAGTAACAAGGAGAAAATCAATTAAATGTTGTATGGACAACCTAAATAATGACATAGATTTAGGTACAAGTAGATAAACCCACCTCTTCCATGAATTATTGATGTACAGTACATAAACTGAGTCAATCTTAGTATGGGAAAATATGCCGATTTTACACATGTTGGAATAGCACAATACCAGTGTGGGTGTATACCATAGAAGAATATTATGTATTTATTGACCCATATACACATCATTAAGAAAGACAATAGTGTGGTGTAGGTCAACAAGTGCAATATTTTACTTTTTAATTAATTTTTTTTCAAATATTTATTTCTGTATCATTGAAAGTGTATATGGTTGACAGATTCAAGTAATAATGTTAAGCAGGAAATAAAATAATTTAATAAATTTAATAAATAAACATCACTTATGGGTAAAAGATTCTTAAACAAATAAACAAAAGCTATCATGTATATTACACATTGGATATAATACGAGTAGACATTATTTACAAATATTCCTCCAATTTAATCCAATTAAATTTGGCAGAGCATTTGAGTGGGGAGAAATTTAGGGACGAATGACAATTACACTTTTTATTTTATTTATTTCGTGTAAAAAAATATATATACCATAATATTAATAGTAATCATCTTTTGCATTTTACTGTATCATGATTATGCTATGTCAGCTATATGTGAAAAGGCATTTCAAGATTTTATTATGATTTATAATTTATAATTATTTGTAATTTCTTCTTCCACAGATTAAGTGGTGCCTCGCCGTTCCTAGGAGACCATCAGCAGGAGACATACCACAACATCACCGCAGTCAACTTCACCTTCGACGACGAATACTTCTCCCAAACCAGTGAACTTGCCAAGGATTTTATTAGAAAACTCTTCGTTAAAAGCACAAGGTAGGATATTTAGGGCGGGAGGTATTGATATGAACAAAATTGATACGCTGCAAACTATAACATTGTCACTTACAGTATGTGTATCTAAATTATCTTTGGATATTAAAGTTGCGCTGTGTTTTATTTATTTATTTATTTATTTATTTTATTTAAATTTTCAGGAAACGTGCCAAAGTTGAAGACTGTCTGAACCACCCGTGGATAAAGGTACGGGTTACAGTGGATTGCGCAGAGGTAGTAATTATAGACATGATTATCGTCAAAGTAGACTGGGACACCCTATAGATTGGTTGCACTTTAAAATCATGTGATGGTACTTAGTAGTCCTCCAACTACTTTTGGTAATGAGGTAACAAATTTTGTTGATTTCTTTCTTCTCCCAATGGTGTTGGCACATATGCACCAATTTTACCTCTTCAGCCCGACTGTTTTTAGTTTTCGGAATATTTCACGGATATAGAAAATATTTAGACTAGTGATATGATTTTCATGAAAGTTTGTTAAATTACGTAAACAATTAGTGATTTAATTAGTTTTGCGATAGATTGTAGTAAGTTTATTTCCTTGCAGGGGTGCTTGGAGGAGCCTTTAAATCATTGATAAGGTTAACTAGAATTACCTCCCTTGGAGTGTTATGTTGATGCATGCCTGTGATACCTTCAGGTTGTAGTAACCATACGCCAGTAAATTATACTTGTTTTATGGATTAAATATGTACAAAAATATACATATTAATCAGAAATATCAGAAAATATGGGTTATATTTGATTTTTTAAATAAAATCTATTGTGAAATAAAATAACAAGAAAGTCATTTATAAAGGATGGTGGCTGGTCTAAATTTGTCCAATTGTACATAGTTTTTAAGATGTTTATTGTATTGATGAGAAATTAGTTTTAAAAAACATAGGCATGTGTGTGTGTGTGTGTGTATGTGTGTGTGTGTGTGTGTGTGTGTGTGTGTGTGTGTGTGTGTGTGTGTGTGTGTG